>JADDOH010005612.1:0-15875 GCA_016648135.1 Agrypnia vestita
GACTCTCGAGGGTAGTCACGTGATTGTTGTATAAATGGAATAGTGAAGGGGATTGAAGAAAGAGATACACTCGCGATACAGATAGTTGTATGTAACTGGGATCAAATGACGGGGTGCGTGTTCTCGGTCCAGGGGATGAACGGGACTGCGGGGACACTCTGGGTGGGTCTAAGTAGAATTGCGCAAAGCCTCCACACAGTTAATATGTGTTCAGTCAAGCAAAGGTGAAGCATTTCGAATCGGACCAGAGCGTCGTGCCTCAAACACAGCCGGAGGGAAGAAGCCCCTACGTTCTTTCACTCCCCTTGGCCCGACGAGCTCGAATTCCGGATAGGAATGTTCATGAATGTCAGCTATAAGACTCAGGTAGCCGTACCTCAATCAAAACCTTCGTTCGGGACCTCATCAACGTACGAGACAGGGCGTTCCGCATGGACGAGCAACTATGAGAAGCAGGAAGCAATTTAATAATCTATACACTGCGCGAGGACATTACTAACACCATCGTACTCATCATTCACCACCTTTTCTAACTTGCTGTATACAGAGATCTTCGGGGTTCTCCTTTCCCGGCCAGCGAGAAACATATCAGGAATTACACAATCAACTGTAATAAACATGCTGATTTACCATCATTTAATATCTCTAGTCAATAAGACTACACCGTGGGATCATTCACATCAACTATAATTGGCGATGCTAACATGGTTCTGACTGACGCGCTCAAGGGAGAGTCTTTTCCGGTCACCCAGTTAGTTCATTCAGCCCTTTAATCAGCAGTAAACATCATAATACTCCGGCTCAGGTAGCCGCAACGTGGGATCCTCATCATTATACACCAGTCAATTTGACTGCCCCGCGGGATAATATACAAACCTTAATATCAGGCGCGGGATTTCTTCCTGATATGTTTGTCGCCGGGAAGCGAGGACTTTGGAGGATTCCAGCAGGATCAATAGAGTCTCGGCTTGATCTTGGTCTGCAGCTTAGTGTGGGAGGTTATGTCTAAACAGGAGTTAACCACCGGATGCGGCGATGCTCTGGGGCCGCATCCCCCTCCCCCCTACAGGGGGGGGGGGCATCTAGAATCCAAGTTTGAACAGAAGTGGTTAGACACTTCTTAAATTTTACTTACAAAACTGTATCTTCCATTCCCTTAGAATCTCGGGCTGTGATAATGTCAGACAAAGCTTGCCCTGAGCCTCTGGATGCGTCTTAGTTGTTATAAATATGTTTGTCTTCCCCCACTATGTACTATGAACAGATTGAGCAGATCGGACAACGTGGGACGCGCTATTGGTAGGTTTCTTACTTGTGTTTTGAATATAACGTATGCTATTATATCTTGTAAATCTGTCATAAATGGGTGCCGCATGTGGTTGTGCTGACACTGTTCTAAGCTGCTATTATGGGTTATTGATAATCAAGGCGGACGGAATCTTAAGCGCATGCCGTTAACTTGACAAAGATTGTATTGTTTTATATTACAGTATTTTAACCCCGGTGGTATTATAGTTATGGCGGTACAATGTAAGGGAGTTTTGCTACTAGCGTTTATTCCTCGGCTACGCCGCATATAATTGGCTTTTAGGCCGACTCCGGACGTGGACGATATCGGCTATCTCATATAGGCGAAACTGTAGAATTCTAGAGCGGTTTCTAGAAGAACGAGTACGGATTAGTTACGTGCGTTTGTTATTTCCATAGTTAGGTAAGAATTCGATCTATATTAGTCTAGTCGCGTTAATAAGAATACGAATCTCACCACGTATCAAAAGAATTTTGGATAGCTACGGACACAACGGAGGAGGAATTTTCCTAACCACTAGATAGATCACGACTGGCCAATTTTGAAAATATAAATTCTTAACAAAAAAAAAAAAAATATTAGCTTTCATGTAAATATACTTCCGAAGTTCTAAGTTCGACTTAAGTTTTCATCTAGTAGCTTAAAGCATAAAGTGTGTGCTTAAAGGTCACAAAAGTCGTAATAAAGCTCAATTCGGTAGCTTAAAGTCTCAAGCTTTGGGCTTTTCGTAAAACTTATATTATTAAACTTTATAGTTAGGTATTTAGCTTAGGTGTACAGGTAGCTTACGTTACACTATGACATTTATGGCGTGAATCAACAAAGACTTTAGATAGTAAATTTTCCAGATTCTTATTATTATCTGTCTATCTGTCTGTCCGTAGTTTTGTAAGAATTCACGGCTAAAAAACCAAATTAAACGGCCGGAGATGGGGCCTGAACTCCTGACCAGAAAATTCGAACCGGCTGCCAAACGCATGCTGCTATAAATATATACCAGGGCTTAGCAAAACCGCGAACCATTTCATAATCCTCCCAGGGTTAAAAATAGTATATATAAAAAAAATGTTCAAATATTTTGATAAAAGTCGTTATTTCTATTTTGTAGTTCTTCGGCTGTAACAAAGTAAATACTTATACTTTAGGAACCAGCATGTAAAAGTACCGTCATTTTTGATGGGTTACAGCTATTGAATTAAAAATTTCATTGTCTGTCGTTTGTCGGTCCGTAACGGCCGTAACCTGCTGGAATTACAACTTAAAATAAAATAGGAGGGTGATATTCAACCAGCGCGCGCCCCACAAAATTATACGGTCTTGACATTTTTATATAATTGTTTTATTATATTTAGTTTTAG
The DNA here is from genome assembly GCA_016648135.1 of Agrypnia vestita. Lineage (NCBI taxonomy): Eukaryota > Metazoa > Arthropoda > Insecta > Trichoptera > Phryganeidae > Agrypnia > Agrypnia vestita. Next base: position 2,668 of record JADDOH010005612.1, read on the forward strand.
GTATAAGCGATTAAAGTCAATTTAAAAGAACTAATGGTTTTCTATTCATAATTTTCAGCTTCCAAATCCTGCAATTATTATGTCCCGTAATTTTTCACAATACTACGTTTTGTTGAACCACATAACGTAGACAAAATTATTTAGATAAACCTACGTAGGTAAATAATATTAACCACCTGTGCCTCGCTCGAGAGAGAATTCTGTTATGTGTCGACAGTCCCAAATTACAAAATGCTCTCCCACCGAATAAGTAATATTATTTCCATTCAATTATGAAACACACGTCAAAGAACAGACCTTCTAATCAAACTAAAAGGTGCGCACACTTTACGGACACCTGCTTTCTGTAAAGTTAATACATTAGCCTAGTTTTTAAAAGTCTTTGACTGCTCTGCGACAATACTCCTTCGCAAAACCATCCAATTAATTAGCGTCATTAAAATTTGTCTAAACACACCATTCGACTTTACACTGAATTTGAAATAAAAACCGTTTTATAATTTTTAGTGCCCTATTTTAAGTGGTATGTTGCGTCATGTTTTTTTATGTATTTTTTCGTATTATCTCACCACTAGGCTTTTATCGACAGCACAGCACAAGAAAAAGCATATTAAGTATTTGTCATTTAATAAACCTTTTTGTAAACTATACACAAACTACATGCAAGACTTCTCCAAGACTTTGTTGGTTATATCTACCTATTCTGAATTCTTAGCAACAATATTTACCTAAATAAGCTTTTTTCCTCTAGGTTTCATAATTTTTTCTAACTATAATAAAAAAGTGCTTATTATTTTATTTTTCCTATTATGCCCCGCTTTCATCGAATGGATCCCGCTTTTTTTACTAAAAAGATTTCAAAATCCCGCTTTACCCGAAAGAATTTTGGTAACACTGGGATGGAGACATTATGCATCAAGTAGATCAATTTCTATTGAATTTCTACGAGAAACGATTTGAAAATTGAACAATTTATTGTGAAAGATCACAAAAGAAGAATTCTCATTCGGGCCGAGAACTACTCCATACATCTTGCAGGAGCAAGTGTCTTAAATGCGTGTTCCGTGTGTACGTGGAACACCATTTACGTGGGTCGTTTGAAACGTTATCTGAAAGTGAAAGAGCGTATTTTTCTTTTTGAAATTAATTACATATAAGAACACATTCTTATTGTGAAGTTGCAATTTTTTCAGAACAATCTTAAAACTAAATTAATTAATCAATTAGAAAGACATACAGAAAAATCAAATCCACGAAAAAATATTTAGCTGCTAACAGTATTCGAACCACGGATCTCCTCCCATCCGGGGCAGGCGCGTTATCCAATTACGCTATAGCGGCCTTGTACATTTCCGTGAATATATCGACTTTATCTGTAAGTCTCATTTGTTAATATTAATTGATTAACATATATTATCCATTTTTTAGAGCAATCCAATTTTTCTGGTACGGTAGATACAAATAACTTATTACGCCAGAATTAACCGTTTAATTCATTTTTTATTTTTGGACACATTTGATACAACATTTATTGTGAAGTTGCAATTTTTTCAGAACAAAGTTCTGTAAGATTTAAAACCGAATTTTGACTTTCTAATTGATTAATTAATTTGGTTTTAAATTTCACAGAACTTTGTTCTGAAAAAATTGCAACTTCAGACTGAGAATGTATTCTTGAATATAATCACAGAGTGATGTTCAATTTCATCGATTTTCAAACCACATTAAGATAAATTTATTGAAATAATTTTTACAACCAATATCTTGATTGATTATCTTAAAATTAGACAGTTAATCATAAAAAAAGATATAGCAATACAATGTTGTCAATGTTTCAGATATAAAACCAACATTAATAATTTAGGACGCGAACTTTTCAAATGTTCCTGATACACGGGTTTCTCGCTGGAGCAACATAAAGCATGTAATTAGCAAGATAATACTATCATCTAAAATGGTTTCAAATTGTAAACTTTTAGTAAGTTTGGAATAGGTGTCTACTGTAACAGTGAATATATAATGTAGGAATATATAAAATTGCATCATTTTAATATATTTCATATTACAGTATCATCTTTTGAAACTCTATCCAAATCAATTTTCTAGTTTTTCGTAAACATGACCTATCAAAAATGAAAAAAAAAAGGTTCGCGTCTTTGCTAAGCCCTATTATATGTTTAAAGCATCTTTTTTGCGCTCCACGGAGAGGCGGCCAAAGCAACATGCCCGGGGTTCAAGTCCCATCTCCGGCCGTTTTTTTGCCGTGAATTCGAACAAAATTACGGACGTTACATGAAAATATGGGGAAAGACAGACAGATGGGCAGACAGAAAACCAAATTATTATGTTTGATGAAATGGAATGTACAAAAATTATCATTTTTGAGAGTAAATGTAAAATGAATACTTTTAAATGATGATGAAATAAGGAAATTCTTTTTTTTTCCGATTCATATCAGGTCATTTCACCATTATCATCATTAGCCTGTCTCTCCAACTTTGAGCAGTGATACTGGACATTAGCCATGGCTCTACCCAACCGAGTTTCTCCAGGGTATATATAAATGACTACAATAGTTAAGTGACTAGAATATAAGTGTCGTTAGATTTTCATCATATGGACCCTGCAATGGGAGCCGAAACGTTGGCCAGAGAGGTCACATATACACGGCAGAATATCCCAGAAAACTATACACAGAAGAATAAAAGTATATTGATTATGCATTTTTATCGATTGCTGTGCGGTATGATCAATCATCCATTAAATTAATATAGTCACAAAAATTAATTTAATGTGATAATGAGAAAGCATTAAATTTAAGTAAAGTCATTCATAAATAATATCATCTATTGAATCAATTGAGATTGAAACTTTATTCTTTCATCTTCTTCTTGCTTTGGTTTTGTTTTAAGTTAAGTTTTTTTTTATAGGATTGAAATAGTAAAAATTTGTTTCCTTCCCGCATTTTTCTTATCTACGCTAACTAACTAATCATGAGTTAGTGATAGGCATAAATGATAAACCTACTATCTTCTCTCTTGGAAAACCACTTCTACCTCGTCCACTTTCGTAAACCTTTTCATGCAAGCTCTTCGGTCGTCAGTGAACAGGGCCGTCCTGCAATATACATACTTCAAAAAAGTCCTCGTGTGAAAATTATATCGCTTATGAAAAATTTATTCGCTTCACTAATATTTTTGACTTTTGCAAGGTTTTCGTCATTTTGCGAATGAATTTTTAATAATCGATATAAGTTCTGTAATAATAGTTCAATTTTTTGCAAAAAATAAGTCAGAAATATTGAAAAAAAATTCAAAATTTGGTTTTGCATTTCTCCACAACTATTGATATGAGATCAGGTTGCTTGAACATTATCGACTCATTCATTATCAAGGCAGGAATTCACCTGTAAAGTTTTTTCTACTAGCTATGGGATACCCCTATAAGGAAACATGCAGTGTATGTACAGTTTATTATATAATGTGTCTAAAAGTTTTTTTTAATCCGACCGGTGAAGCTTTCTGGGATTAAACATAATAAAAATTACAATAGGTAAAGAAAAAAAAAAAAATGAAAAATGCATAAAACATCATTTTTACAGATCATATCTTAAGTCAAAAATGATCGATGGACGGTGAAAATCCTTTAATGGTATCCCAATATTTCGATAGATGGACGAAATTATAGAAGCAGTGAGGGAAACAGGGCGAAGATTGGTTGAGAACCGAAGAGTCGCGAAGAGGAAAAGGAATCCAGCGTTGGAATAACAATGGCTGGTGTTTATTATTAAATTCTTAATTTTAATTAGTTAAATGTTTAATCCCATTCATGAACCGTGCGTACACAGTGCATGACGTATATTCTAATTATAAATTTCATATAAATTAATTAATAAAAGTTTTTAGCGGCGAGGTGCGCCATTGTGACTTAAGTAGAGCAAAAGGCTCCATTGAATATTAAAACAATGAGTCGGAGACAAAGCCTTCGAGAGCTAAACTTGAACACAGAGTATGGAGTATTCCACAAATTTAAAAACCTTTGTTAAACTATAATATATTTCCTCATTATTATGATTATAATTACATTTTGATAAATAACGCATATGTGGGGTATGAAATCAAGGGCAGAATTATCCAAAAAATTTAAAAAAAGTTTCAAATGCAGTCACCGAGGATAACTAATTTCAAATGTACTCAATTCCAGATTTTATGTATCTATCCCATCCAAAATCATATTTCCTATAAATTTATAGGCTTTGTATCTTATCAATTTTTAAATTAAGTACATTATAAATTACTTATCTTCAATTTCCGCATTCAATACTTTTTGGATACTGCTGCCCTCGCTTTTATACTCCACCTATTATATAGAGCTAAATAAAATATTAAAATCACAAAACTCGTAAGTACTAAGTTGGCTTGGACATATCTTCCGAATGGGAAACGAAAATCTCCTTAAGAAAATTGTATTGTCACGATGTCAGAACGTGAAAAAGTTGAATGGAGAGACCTAGCGAAGAAAGATTGACAATTAAAGAAAAAGAAGAAAAGAAAATGAAAAGAATCATAAAATTTATTGGGTAAAGTATTAGTTTTTTTTCAAGTAGTTGAGCAACTTTATAGATTGGCATTGAGTTAAAAAGCATTCGAGATATCTGAATAATCATGGTTTTTCTGAATTTTCAAATCAATAATTAGAATTTTTTATCAAAAACACAGTTTTTACAAAAAATTAAGACTTTCTATGTTTTGGTCTGAAATTGAATAATTTTGAATCATTAGAAATTATTAGAGCATGTAAAAGCAAACAAAATATTATTAATAATCAATTAAATTTAACTACTAGTCTATTCTACAAAAATTTTCCAATAATTTTGTGTAATCGAAAATTTCAGTAATAATAATTAAAAATATTTTTTTACATAATTATTTAGAAAACCAAAAAACAAAAGACATCATTCATTTTGATATTTTGACATTTATAAAGCACTCTGACGATGGAAAGGTTTTTCCTAAACGTGTAGGGTAATTAATGAATATTAGTAAATTAAAACAAATAATATATATTTTTTTATATTATCAGTTATTGCAAGTTTTATTATGATTAAAAGATATATTTTAACAATGAACAACTAAAAACTGTCGGGTAGATGGAATTTTAGTAATTGGTGACAAAAATGTCGCAAAAAGAAACACTCATTTCACTAAATATTTTTTCTATGAATAACACTTATCTTGAATTATAATACTTTTTCCCGCCATATGAAATATTAAAAATAAGTATCTCTCTAAAAATATCAAACAAATCTTGTTGAATACAAATAATTTTTGCTTTGTCATACGAAATACACAAATTCTTCAAAAAATAAATAATATTTTCAGAGCTCTAGTTAGTCAGGAAGTTGTAGTTGATATTTCGATTATTAAATTTGCGACAGGAAAACAGACAAGTGAAGCATGAAGCAAGAAAAGCCAAAATTATCATTATTTATAAAACTATTGTGAGGCCTATTATAATATACCATAGCGAAACGTGAGCAACCTTAGTAGAAAAAGCGTACTAGATATAGCGTACTTTGTTTAAAGGTCTAGAACTTTAAAATAAAATTAAAACACAAAAAATAATCATGGCCATGGAATTGACTATATTGGTAAGATAGCTTTACGCAATTGGTGTTTAAATATGATTACGATATCATCATTTTTGAAATAAATTTGCAAGCGTTGTTCTGGCGCAAGTCGATCCATGGTGAAATGGCAAACCGAACTGAGACAAATCAGCTGTCAGATGACAAATTGGCTGTCGTTGGAAAAAGTGTTGGCAATTCGAAAACAAACGCTTCCTTCCTAACCTTCTTTTTCCATTTATTTTCCCCTAGATGATGAGTCGGTTAGGACCATACTTTGGGCCCCGAATTCAGAGATGATACTTATATGACTTAAAGGTTAAGGTATGCCTTAAAAGCGTAATTTGAAGTACAAAAAACACTTTTAAGGCATACATTAACCTTTAAATTATCTAAGTATTGATCTGAATTCGGGCTTGGGTCTCTCATAAGATGTGCGATACTCAAGCTTTCTTATCTTGATGTTACGCAGCACTTTTTGGCCTTCGGAAGGACCGAAGGACTTCGGAGAATGGAAGGTGTGGTAAGTCAAAATCTGAATGAGGTCTGATAAGTTTGGTACTGTGGTCATTATGACCACAGTACCAGACTTATCAAACCTCACTTGGTAATAAGCTTCCGATACGAACGGACTTGCTCGCACTGCCCCTCGTGACGGAAATTTATTAACAAGACACCCTGAAGATGTCTGTTGTGATTCAAGCGAAACGTCGGTTGACGAATGGTCCTTCTGAGGACCAGATTTTGACGCGGGTTACCCCCAAAGAAATTAATACGAACATATATATATATATATATATATGTATATAATGGAATTTATTATTTATTATTTTTAGTTTCAAATTGTGGAGGTTATTTGGAACGATCTCGATCGAATATTCTCGACCGTAAAAAAAAATTCTCCCGCCAGGATTCGAATCTGGCATCTTCTGATCCGTAGTCAGACGTGATATTCGTTGCGCCACAGGACCCCATAAGCAACGTGGCAAAATTATTGTATACAAATGGAAATCATCATTCAAATGCAGAAACGTACGACATTGGTTGGCGTAATTATAATAAAATGAATGTTCAAAACCAAAAATGTAATTAAAATTTCAACAAAAAAATATTCTCGACCGTAAAAAAAAATCTCCTGCCAGGATTCGAACCTGGCATCTTCTGATCCGCAGTCAGACGTGATATTCGTTGCGCCACAGGACCCGATAAGCAACGTGGCAAAATTATTGTATACAAATAGAAATCATCATCCAATTGCAGAAACGACATTGGTTGGCGTAATTATAATATAGATACTTATCAAATATACCTACTTGGTTGGATTATTTGTACTTATCCCATATACCATGGTTTAGTTTTTATCAATGTCTATATTTCAAATTTAAATTTTAAGTAGGTATACTTTGTTTCCTGATAAAAAGATATTTAAACAAATAGTGTTTTATTAAATTTAATTTAATAAGAAAATAATTATTAAATTACATATAATTTTTTTTTCTTAACGTAAATAGATATATGAGCCTGATTATAGTATAGTAATATTATACATTATAAGCAAAACGGCAAAATATGTCAAAAAGTAGTTTTGATTCTATTTTGAAATTGACGGCGAACAGATAATTGTTACCAAAATCGTGCAAATATTGTTTGTAAAACAAGATTGAACTGTCAAATAAAAGGTGGCGTCGAAGAGAAATAATGTAAGTACATCTATTAGAAAAAAACTCGATTGCGAATTTTTGCGAACCAAATATATATATTTGGAAAACATTAATAAACTTGCTTAATTTTGCAAGATTGCAAGACTATATTCCTGCCTTGATTATGAGTCGAAAATGTTCAAGTAGCCATGACCTAATATCAATAATTATGGAGATATGCGACATCAATGTTAGTATTTTTTTTAAATAGAGATGCGTACACGGAATACGTGTCACATCAAAATACTATTTTCAAACTAAGCTAAACGCTTGTACTATGAAAATAGGACTAACTTACTGGTCTGGAGTGAGGTTCGAACCCGAGATCTTTGGATTACGAGGCGAGAGTCCTAACCACAATACCAACAAGCTACTCCTATTTTTTTTTCAATATTTCTTTTTTTTTCTGTAAAACGTTGGACTATCATTACAGTAACTAATATCGAATATGAAATATTCATTACTTGAACATTTTCGACTTTTAATCAAGACAGGAATATAGTCCTGCGAGGTTATTAATGTTTTAAAAATAACCCTGTATACGAAAACATCAATATAATTGGGCATAGCCTAAGAGTATGGTCTAAGACACACAAAGATATTTTTATATCACATGTACCTACGTATAAAACATATACCTTCCCTCGTGCTTGTAATATTTCTTTAGTGGCAAAGTATTCGCACAAAGAGGGGTTGCAATCTGCGTAAGTAAGAAGTTATTTTCAATCTGCAGCCAATGTGTTCAGTGAATACCTTGTTCACACTTGGAAAAGTCTTTCAGGAATCTTTGCACACATTATTCACTAGGAACCTGAACACAAAGGTCGCGCGCACTGCGGAATATATTCTAAAGAAGAAATTTTACGAAACCGTCATTGCATTTTACCAATGACTTAAGCAAAGTCATAATAAATTTGTATACATAGTTGCTTATTAGATATTATCGTAATAAGTTTCTTTTTTTACTTCCTTTCTTTTAACTCGTAGCGTTTGCTTGTTTGCTTGTTGGCTTGTATGACAAAAAAACTTTGGATCGATTTTTAACCCCTTTTCCGTGATCCAATCGAGCTGAAACTTTGCAAGCAGCCTCGTGGCGACGATAAAAATGATTTAACAATTTTTTGTTTAATTTTTTAAAATTATTATAGTATTATTGTGGATTTTTCGAAATTTTACGTACAAATGAGAAAGGAGCCCGACGCATGGAGCCATGGGTCCGATCAGTCGGCTATATGTTACTATAGAAATATAAGAAAACAGTGGTAGAATATCGAATTGGAAACAATATAAATGAGAAAGGAAGTATAACTAAAACTTGGTTTTTATGGGAAAGTTTTTTCAATCTTAAAATGCGCGTCAAAAGTAACAAATTTGTGAAGGCTAATAATATACTTTATTCGAAATAATTTTTTTCTCTCTAGAAGATATTGTATTTTTACTTCAGAATTATTATTTTGTTTAGATGTAGATTTTCGAAATGAAATGTCAAGTAGACAAAAGATCAAAATTGAATTAAAACCCTTCAAAGTGTTTATAATTTTTTTTGGGACATCGTGTTTATATGTAAACAAATGTTATATATATATAGAAATTACTATTCAATTTTATTATAGGTGATAGTTGACAGTGTTTGTTTTGGTTATTTTATATTTTCCGGGAAGTAAGTTTGTAAACAAAAAATGTAAATGTAGATGTTTATCAATAACAGTTAAGGTCGTTTAACTGAAGAAATTTAGACAATGTATCAATAGGGACAGCTTCGAGTAAAGTAATCTAGTCGAGGTCGACCTCGATCCCACGATTAGAAACGAGATTTTAATCAAACTAGGGTGCTTCTAATTAAGAGGTCGAGAAATTAGCCCCCAATGAGAAAATCAGAAGAAAACAAAAGGTTTTCCAAAGCAATTAAACGGCTGGAAGGCTGCGAAGAGCTCCACCGTAGATTGGGTGGTTTCCGCCGAGCCTCATTGTTTCCGTTTGCTTAACGATGACTACCAGTCGATCAGGGCATTTGAAATCCACAGAGAATAATCGAATTTTATTCGCAATGTCGTCCATGCGACGGCGACCCATATTCTACATTAAATAAATTACTTTCTTTCTTACCTACTTAAATCCTGGTATTGCGGGTAAGATAGAAATAATAATTCTTCGGTTCACAACGATTCACTTCCTTTATTTCAATAATATAACCACCAGCAACTAACAATTACAATTCTAGCGACTGGTGGAAATCTGACAAGTGTCATAAGGTTAACACCCCTTTTAACGCTTGACTGAATCAACGATGATGACACCAATAGCCCCATCTATTGGTTATGAATCACGTCATCAACAACAAATCAGTTACCGACTGAATGATGACATTTTATATCTGTCAATCAGAAGACAAAAATAACAAAATGTTAGTTAACTTAGTAAAAACCACTACCATATTTAAGGTCTACCGGTTTTGAGACGTACCCGTCTCTTCGCCAGGACCAACATTACACTACTATATTCACAACACCACAACCATAGTATTGTTAAACTTTCACCAATGTTGATCACATGCGTGTTTTTAATCTTGTCAGAGACAAGCATGCACTAACTAGCCTACAGAAAAATTAGCAATCACGGGAGAGAGTGAGAGGGGGCGGGGTTTAAAATGGATGTTACCAAACATTTTGTGAAAGTTAAATTAAACAAAGGGCTATACGAAAAATTGATTTGGTTATAAATTAAAGTTGCCGCTTCTCTAATGTTAAAAAAATTCATAATTATTCAATTTTAAACCTTTATTATTTGTATTTAATATTTTCACCCCTGTTTTTGAGTCAAATATATGTACAAAAAAAAAATGAGCCCATGGTTCAATTATGCGAAATCCCGCGATCTATTAATTTATACATACCTACTGACATTACACATACCATCATTCTCGGCGTCGACCGGCAGAGACTAAATATTCTTTAATATTTTTACAGTATCTTTCAAAATATATATATCTCCTTGACTTATTACAAAGTAAGAGTCGGAAAGTAAGGCAACGAGTCAGCAACTTTACTTCAGCTCTGAGACAAATTAAATATTCAATATAATTTTTATTTTAATTTTATTTTCAGGAGTACTATTGTGTTAATCACACCAATCGTCACTCGAGAATCTTCCACTTGTCTGTGGAACACTGATACATGTCGTTTATATCACACTGATTCGCTAACTCTAAATATTCTGTATGCAGGTAGCTAACTTTATTTCGCTGGTCGATTATATTCGCACGAAATGCCCGTTTTCTTTATCTGTGGTGTTGTTGCTTGTGAAAATAAGCTCATGATCCTTCCAGTTCCAGACTATTTCGGAAATCCTTGATTATTTACGGTTTTTATCTCTTTAGAAACTCACGACAGTACTAATTGTTCCGAAACTATACATACGTTTATATTTAATGTTTTCAGAAATCGTTCACTAATAGAAAATTTATTAACTAATATGGACATAATATCAGTCGAAGATAAGTCAGAAGTAAAGATCAATCGAAAGTCGCTGCTAAAAATAATTCGAACAGATAAAAAGTATTTTTTAAAGAATTCAACACATTTATTATACACTAAAAAACTCAATACAGACAATATAACTGGAATAGAAAAATAGCTGGAACAAGGTAGAATAACTATAGAAGCTGGTACCTGCTGCATTCCACACAAGAAAATCCTTTGCAATCTAAAATGGAAATTTATTTCTAATAGACGTGCAAAAAAAAAAATCGTTTTATCTTATTAAGACCTTAATTTTATTTTATTAAAAAAGAAAGAGCAAGAATTTGCATCGGTAAATACAATTATTATTTTAAAAGATTATTCTCATAAATTAAATATTGCCGTTAATCTGAATAGATCAGATTATTTTTAAGCTAGAGTTTTGTAACAGATAAAGAGAAATTGAGTTTTAAGGGTGGACGATGGACACCTGCTAAAAAGTTCAAGGTTTGTATGTAAAAATTTCGTCACAACACGGCGCTTTATCGTGTTTACGTATTGCCTGTCTTAACATGAAGGTGATAATTATTAATCTGAGTGAAGGGTGGCAAGAGTGTACTAAATCGCTTTTTTTTAAACTTTATGCTTTATTATTGGATTATTTTATGTATAATGTTTATTTTTTATAAATAATGTTTTATTACTTTTTATATTTATACTAGACTTATTTTGCATTTTTGGTTTATTTCTTAGAGCAGTATTTCCAAACTATGGGTCGCGACATATAGTTTGGATATGGATATTAGGTGGGTCGCAGTCACAACACCGCGCAACACGCCTCGTCCGGGTCGTGTCGTGTTTATTATAGAAAAGTAGTGTTTGCAATTTTCACTCATTTAACAGAGTTGAAAAATAACATTAACGCCTACTTCGAAGAAGAGGTGAAAAAGTTCAACAGGATAAACTAGATTTAAAATTTCTGATCCTAGGTGACTGCATCCAAAATATTAAGATTTTTTTTTTAAATATTGCTGCCTTTGCTTTTATACCATTCAAATCAATTTTCGTATTTTTTGGTGTGTATTTGTATATTTTGTAGAATTAATTCGTAGCATACAGTTTGATCATTGATAAAATTATTTTGTCTATAAGTGTAATAGATTTAAGGTGCAGCGTATGCGGTGCCTCAGCCAAAACGTTAAAAGATTATATATATATATATAAATAAAAAGTGTAAAGAATGAATGTAAAAGGCGCAATAAACCATCACGTATTTACCCTTTATGTATCGACAACATAGATCACAGTGCAACAACCTAAAATTGTTGAAATGCTCTCAACGATAATTTTAGTTAATCAACAGAATTAAAGCCTTGAGATAATCTTGTTTACTCGGCGCTAAGCCGACGCGCGTCATTTGCACTGGGGAGGAAAATCAAATTGAATGATTCGCTAGTTTAACTGGCAGAGATTTAAGCGGCTTACAAGAATTCGATTAATTACATCGGCTGGTTGGACGGAAAAGTCGAATAAATTAATAAAATCGTTTACCGCCTTCAGCCCTCTGTGGATTACCTCCCGGCATGGTGGCACTTGGAATTCTTGCGTTTAAAAATAAACTGTTACCAAATAGAATTAGGTACGACTGAAATAAAATCTATAAAAATGTGTGTACTGGGTAAATATGATTGATTCTGTCGCAAATCGGAGGAATCAAGCAAAGTGGGGAGTTGAAATATAACGGAACATGTGGAAAGGAGACGGAGGGTAAACGGGAATGATAGCGTGGACTGTATACCAGGGACGTGCAGTGGGAACATTGCAGCATGACTTTTACATAACCAATTATTTGGAAAAAAATAAAAAATCGGAATACAACATATATTTCGTAATATTTCTATCACAATTGTTATCATAGTACTCATATTTTGATATATCATAAAATCTGCAGCACAAATATTTGATTTCTATTTTTTTCAAAATAAACGTTTACAAAAAAGTCATGCTTCAATGTTCCCATTGCACACGCCTGCTGTATACTATAAAAGGTGAGGGCACAAGGAACTTGACTTAGCTACCTACCGACGACGCTTTCTTCTTGAATTACGAAAAATTGATGATGGTTAAACTCGATGAATCAGCAAGCACAGAATTTTTCACACACCTGATTATACGTGGGATGCTAAGAGCCGACGAAAAGGAATCTTCAAGTTAGTGTTAACTGGGGTATTATGCCGTGTTGTTACGACCTTTCGGGCCGACGTTTCGGATCCCATTGCAGGGTCCATCATCAGGGCTGATGTGTTGTCTTGAATGTTGGTGTTGTGGTTAAGTATCGGCTTGCAATACCGTGCCGAAGTCATGATATGTTGTATTGTGTTGTATGTATGATTCATCTGTTGTCTGATCACTATCTCTGCGGAG
>JADDOH010005613.1:0-17401 GCA_016648135.1 Agrypnia vestita
GGCAAACTTTCAGATAAGCAAAAACATATCACTCCCATAGATGTTCACACAAGGAACACAATAAAAAATGTTTCAGCTCGCTGGGATGTCTGTAACGTCCGTAATCAGAGTTCAAAAATATTCACTTTGGCCCTCGACTCCAGCCGCGCGGCGCCACTTTGGCGCCGGGTTTTTTCCATTACCCGCGCGGACTGTACAGGCGGCGCGGTCAAGCGAGTTTATTAGGGCCCACGCGAGATATTTTACTCTCAATTTAAACATTTTTTATTTTAATTTCTACTTTACAATACCACACAAAGGACTCATTTGGCACATTTAAATACTTATGTATTTTTACTTCCTCGCCTCTTCGAGACAGGACATTTACATAAATTCCATCAAAATAGCGGCCATTCTATGATAGTCCGCGGCGCTCCGCGCGATTTAAAATGATTTTATTCCCATCGCGCGAGCTTTCCCTGTATATCAAGACCACGAAACATCAATTTTATTCAATATTACATTTACAAATGTCTTATCTAATTCTTAAATATTTCATTAAATATTTCATTAAATATTTCATCAAACTTAAATATTTCATTTTCTTAAGTATTTCAAATATTTCAGCACTTTACAAGATAAGACCAAAAATGTAATTTCTTCGTGGAATTTTTCCAACGCCCTCCGTCGGAGATGTCACATATCGCCGGCTCAGTGCCCGCGCCGACTATCCGCTTGGAGGCGAGGTGGGCCCATACAACGGACCTGAGCCCTCCGTAAGGGCCAACATTCATGACTTCAGACGGGTCATCATCCTCATCACATCGTCATATCAGACGGGTCATCATCATCATCATCATCATCCCGTCGTCATAATTCTACCTGTCCGATACACTAAATTTAGTGTGTAAATAGGTTACGAGTATAATGCTTATTTACCATTCGTACTCGTACCATGTATCTGTCTTAGGGCCGGTTGTTTCAAGTTGGATTAAAGTAAGCGTTCTCTTAAAGCATAGTGGAACGGACAGGGTTGAGCCATGTAAAAAAATGAGAACATAACATGACCACTATGAGCGGCGCGTGTCCAAAATAAATCAGCCGCTACATACAGAAAATTGCATTGGAGACGAGGTGTGTATGCCGCTACTGAAAATTGGGTTGCCGCTCGGAGCGCGCGCAAGTCAGTGCCCAGCGGCTGTTGCCGCGACTGGAGGGGGGCCGCGCGCGCATACTGCTTCCAACTAGCTGTAGAACAACATCGTCCGGACACTAGCCCTGAGATTGGCCCTTTGTTGAATGAATATGAAAAATGCGGCCTGTTTGGCCGCCGATGTTATTTCCAGCTACAAGTGTCGATACAAATATGTGTGGAATTTGTATATGTTATGAAAATATTTTAAAAATATGTTGATGCCTTGTAAGAAGCAGCGCTTGGCGCCCTTTTTTGTATGCAATATTGTCATGTGCATCATGTTGAATCTCTGATGAGAAAAATGTATTGGAATTTTATGAATTTTTATGAATTTTTAAAAGTTTTGTTGGTGACTGTGAGTGGGCCCCGAGGCCAAGTGAAAATTTACGCGCTTCTCGATGAGGGTTCGACCGTCACTCTCGTCGATGAAACAGTGGCCAGCGCCGTCGGGGCCCGCGGACCGGTGCGCGGACTTAGAATTCACGGCGCAAATGGAATGTGTTCCTCAGATGACCGGTCCCAAGATGTAAATCTCACAGTGCGGGGGAGTGAGGCTGCATATGAAATGCGGGCGAGCACAGTCAAACAGCTCGCTCTGCCCGCGCAAAAAGTGCTAAAAAAATGCGAGTGCCAAAATAAAAATAAAAATAAAAATAAAAATGAAAATGACTTAGAACGCGCGTGTGTTGGTGGAAAGTGCGCGGAGTTTAATGAAGTGGAGCCGCGAATATTGATAGGCCAGGACCACGCGCATTTGATCGTCACCCGGGAGGTGACTGAAATACCTACCGGCGGATTGCGCTCCCGCACAGCCCTGGGATGGACCACACACGGCGAGCTTGGCCGCCGGCCACCCGCCGGCACCGCGACGGTTTTGGCGCTCTCCGGCGCCACGGTGCCTGCGGCCGATACCGATCTGGAGGCGCTGATAAGGGCGCATTTTGCAGTGGATTCACTGGGGATCACTGCCGCGGCCCGCGTCAATAGAGAGGACGCCCGCGCCGCCGCTATTATGAAGGCCACTACGCGGCATTTACCTACCGGGCAATGGGAAACGGGCCTTCTTTGGAAGATGGATGAAGTGAATTTCCCAGACAGCCGCCAGTGCGCCGCCAACCGCCTGGCGGGGATTGAAAGAAAAATGGAAAAAGATGCCGCATATGCGACGGCGTACAGGGCGAAAATAAATGAATATTTTGAGAAAGATTACGCCCGCGCCTTGTCACCCGCCGAAGAAAAGGCGCTGAAATTTAAGTTTTACTTGCCGCATTTTGCGGTCTTTAACCCAAACAAGCCCGGCAAAATACGTATAGTATTTGATGCCGCGAGTAAGTGCCGAGGAATATCATTAAATGATATGCTATTGACGGGGCCGGACCTGCTGAGTTCACTTCTAGGCAGTGTGTTCCGGTTCCGGGAAGGAAAAGTGGCACTGGCAGCCGATGTAAAAGAAATGTTTTTGCGCATAAAAATCCGAGAGGCCGACCAAGCGGCGCAATTATTTCTATGGAAACAACCAGGCGAGCAGGTGCCGACGACTTACCAAATGTCGTCTATGATTTTTGGCGCCACCTGCTCGCCCAGCAGTGCACAGTATGTGAGGAACCGGATTGCGCAAGCCAGTGCCACGGAATTTCCGACCGCGGCAAAGGCGGTTGAGACTACATTTTATATGGACGATTACCTCGACGCAGTAGACTGAAGAGGCCTTAAAAATGTTCACCGAAGTGACTGAAATACTGCATCGAGGGAAAATGCAGCTCTGCAACTGGGCCTCCAATGATCCTGCAGTATTGGAAAAAATTGAGCCCGCCTTAAGAGCGGTGGAACCGATGAGGATTATCGGGGCGGAGACAACGGCAGAAAAAGTGCTCGGGATTGCATGGGAGCCGGCCTCCGACAAATTTGTTTTTCAATTTGTGAACTTGCCAGAAATAACGGAGGCTGGCCGCCCGACAAAGAGACAAATATTGAGCGCCGTAATGAAAATATTTGACCCCATCGGATTTTTGGCCTGCATACTAATAAGGTCAAAAATCCTATTACAGGATGTATGGCGCTCTAAAATTGGATGGGAAGAGAGAATACAACCCGAGCACGCCGATAAATGGTACGCGTGGTGCGAGCTAATAAGGAATGTGAAATGTGAAATCGCGCACCCGTGCATATCCCGCCGCGATAGTGAAGTCGCGCTTCATGTGTTTTGCGACGCCTCAGAAAAAGCGAGCTGCGCGGTGGCCTATTTTGTCGAGACAGGAGAGGGTGGCCATTCCGTAGCCTTCATCTCGGCAAAATGTAAGGTGGCACCGCTGAAACCGCTGTCAATACCGAGGCTAGAGCTGCAAGCGGCACTTATCGCCGCGCGACTGGCGGCGGCTGTAAAAAAAGAGTACCGCTGTAAAATAGCCCGTACGGTACTGTGGACCGATTCCACCACGGTGTTATGCTGGTTGCGGACCGACCCCCGGGCGTATTCGACTTTTGTCGCTAACCGGCTGGGAGAGATTGATGAACTGTGAATGGTACCCACCGCTTACCCAGGACCGTTTTATGAGCAAAAGCTCCCATATCGGTCCTTCTCATTCGTCTCCAGGTTGACATTTTTTTAGCTACAATGCAAGACCGTGCTGCCCCGCACGGGTCGTATAAACCGGTGCGAGGCGGCACGGCCGCAAAACAAAACCATTCACAGACCGACACCATTAGATACGTCTTTATTGCATAAAAGAAATACATAAATAAATTCAAGAAAAGGTAAAATAACAAAATAAGAAAAATAATACAAAATAATACGAAATAATACAAAATAATACAAAAATAATACAAGAACAAAGAAAAGGTAATAACAAAAGAAGAAAATAATACATAGTAGACGAATTTCGCGGTGGCGGCAGTGGATTGGTAAGGTCAAACAGACACCCCCTTAACAGGGAAAGAGACGATATAAAAAAAAAATACATTTGGATATCCGGGTAGGGAAGCACAGGACCGGCAGGTCTTCGTCCAATGCAGGAGCCCACACATTAACACAACACCGGGGAATGACAGAGTCAAACCACCAATACACAAGAAAACTTATCGCACAGATCCCCTCAGGATTTCCCAACGGGACACCCACACCCGAATGAACCCTCGGAAGCATCCGAAGTTCCTTTCATTCCTCACTAGGACATCATTGGATGGACGTCCTGTCACGGTCATTCCAAACTCAGTTAATCCTGCTAACATATTCTCTCTCGCGTCATTCATGATCGTACATTCCCAAAGGATATGTTCCGCCGTTTGGGCCACCCGACCGCAAGCACACCACGGGTCACGGAGAGTCCAGGACCGAAAATTAATGAATGCTTCGACCTGAACTCTCCGTGTCCCGATAGCATCTGAACAGTGTGGTGGTCCAGCGACGGAAAATATCCACTGCCCTTTTCCTTCACGGCCACCCTCGGAAAAAAGGAATGAGTCCATCTTCCGGTGGTGGCCGTGTCCCATCTTTCTTGCCAAACTATACATGATATTTCTCTCAATCTCTGACCCAACACCTGGTGTCGCAACGTCTCCGAGAGCCTGATGGTTCTACCAAAGTAGTTTACCTCCAGGCCCCTCCTAACACTTCGCCTGGCGCTGAACTCCAGTACCTCCAAGTCAGCAGGGAGCACCCCCGCTAACACCGGTAGGGCCGCACTGGACACAGTCCGATATGCTCCCGTCAGAGCCAGCAGGGGTACTCTCTGCCCCCGATTTAGAGCTGCGGCTACCACGCCGGTCCTCAGCCTGTGAGCCCATACCTCAGCAGCGTATGTGACTTGGGCCACATATGTCGCCCTATATACGAGGCGCATCGCCGGTGACCGGATGCCCCAGTCAGCGACACTAAGTCTCTTCATGGAGGCAAAGAAATCTCTCGCTCTGTCAGCAGTGGCCTTAACATGTGTGAGAAAAGAACCCGATGGGTCGAACGTTACACCCAGCCATTTGACCTCTCTTGCAAATTTCACGTTCATACTCCCCATTTTGACCACCGGGTTCCTCGCCTGACTCAAACCACCCTTCATCATCATGGCCACTGTTTTTCCAGGCGCCAAAGCCAACTTATTTCTAGCACACCAGTCCACAATCAGCTCAATTGATCTCTTACTCCTTTCCTCAAGCACTAAGCGGCTTCGTCCGGATACGAGCAACAGAGCATCATCCGCATAGGCAACGATGTTGCACCCCTCAGGCAACGGTAGACGAAGAATGTCATCGAAAAGTATGTTCCACAGGGTCGGTCCAAGGACCGAACCCTGTTGGCAGCCCATATTAATATGTCTGGTACTCGAGACCCCCGCGTAGCTGATCGTAGCAGCTCGATCACCGAGGTAGCTCTTGACTAGGTCAAAGAGGTACCTCGGGCACCGCCGCACTTTCAGCTTAGCGAGGATCATCTCCCACCAGGCATTATCAAAAGCCCCTGAGATGTCCAGGAAAATTCCCATAGCATGCTTCTCCTCACAGTCCCTTACCCATGTCTGTACATACATCATAGCACATTCCGTGGACTTACCCCTAACGAACCCAAACTGTCGGTCGCAGGCAGGCGAAAGATTGCTCTCTAACCTGTTGCGCATCACCGTTTCAAGTACCTTTCCAAAAACGGGAAGGAGCGTGATTGGGCGATACGCGCCTGCATCTGACCTTGGTTTCTTGTTTTGGGTATGACACAGAGAGTCCCCTTCTTCCATATAGTTGGGAAATGCCCCACTCTCATACACTCATTCATTACAAATAAAACTTCATCTCTTGCGAATCTCCAGACATTCTTCGCAATAACCCCAGTAATCCTGTCCATCCCCGGGGCCTTCGTTGGACCAATATTACGAAAAACATTCTCCAGCTCCGCCACAGTTATGGGAGGGGGCTCTCGCACCTCAAAAAGCATTGTATTTGTCGGGATGCGGGCTAACATACGGACTAATCTATGATGGTCCGTCTCCTCGTCAACCCTCTCAAGGGGCACTAGTTTGCCTAAGAACCCATCAAGGGTTGAGGGAAGATCAGTCGTCATCCCTTCCCCGAGAAGAATCCCGGAAAGAAGAGTGACGGCACTCTTTCCCCCTCCCTTGATTAGGCCTGTCACTTTCCAAGGGTTACCATTCCCCACTTCCGTGACCCACCTCCTCCAAGATGCTCGCTTCGCCTCACGGATCGCCGCCGAATAAGCACATCTTGCTGCACGCAGTTCCCCTTGTAGGATCAGCTGCTCCGAAAGAGAAGCTAGACCCCGCCGGACAGCCCCACACCTCCGATACGCCCGTCGGTAGGCACCCCGAAGCGAAAATAGCTCTCTGGTCCACCAGCAGGCCTTAAAAGACCCTCCGGGTCGGGTGCGTCCAAGAGCCAAGTCGGCCGACCTTGTGACTGCGGAATTAAGGTACTCACCAACCAGGGTTGGGTTCCTAACACTTCTCTCATAGATGTCACTCAATTCATCTTTCAAAATAATCTCGAATGCATCCCAATCCGCATTTCTGGACTTAAACTTCCATGTATCTCTTGGAATTAGTACCGGAGTCAGGCTGAGAGCGAAAGTTATCAGACGGTGATCACTATTAATGACCCCGTCCAACACCTTCCACTCCCCGACAAGCCCTAACACATTATCCGTACATAGGGTGAGATCAATGCTGCTCTCCCCTCCTGCAGCGCTAGAGAAAGTCGAAGGATAGCCGGGTTCGTTGAGGATATTCAATCCAAAACCAGCTATGAACTCCTCAACGGCTACTCTCCGTTCGTAACTCCCCGGTGATGTGGAATTATCATGCCACAGAGGAGAGCGAGCATTAAAGTCACCCCCAATTATCACATGCTTCCCTTTCAGACTGTCCAGAGTACGGGAGAGTCCCAGGATGTGGGGACCCACCGGGTCGCCATACTTGAAGTAGACCGAGATGAATATATCTCGGTCCCCTCCAGCATAACAGATACACACACCCGATGCCTATCAGAGAGGTGTGACAGGCACAGCGGTTTTAGCCGACAAGTGTCGACCATAACACCTGCACCCGGCGACACTCCCTCCTCAACCATCAAGAGTGGTGCCTCAATCCCGGGCGATCTGTTCTTCCAAGTGTATTGCTCCTGCATTAGTGCAATCGAGAGATCTAAGTCTTGAATCACACGCTGCATCTCAAGAGATGCAGCGCGCGATCTTCCGACATTAACCTGGCCGATCCTTATGCCTCTCCTAGCCATAATTGGTTGTTTTAACAGCCAATTCCACCGCCGCCTTGTATGCTGGGCATACTGCACTTCCTGTTGAATGGTCGGCACTCTTTTTGAATTTTGTACACGTAGCACACCGTTCCGGTTTGGCCTTGTTAGGGCATTGCTCAGTATTATGTCCCTCTTCCGCGCAGTGTCGACATGTTTCTTTTGCCTGAGTACAGAATTTACTGAGATGGCCGTAAAGGTGGCACTTAAAACAACGAGTTGCGCCAATATAATCCCTGGTGCGGCACGCCTGCCATCCTAGGAAGCACATACCCGCCTCCAATAGAATGCGTCGTACTTCTGGAAGCACGCAGAAAATACTATTAACTGTTGATCCATCTCTCTTACCAAACATGGAGACGCGTCTAGTTGTGTTTATAAATTCTTCTTTCGTAATTGTTATTTTTCCTTGTACGTTCGATGTATAAATATCTTCAATAATATCTTTTTCCTCATTGGTCCGCGGAACATCATAGATTACTATTCTTGGTAATTTTCCTCTGGGCTCTACCAGCTTCAAGCCTTTAGTTTCCAGCCTGTCCTTTGCTGCTTTAACAGCTTCTAATCCGTTGCGATTGGACGTCTCCAGAAGCACTCCAGCGCCACGTATTCTTCTGACTCTGACTGGTTGGAAGCCGTCATCAGCCGGTTTTTAATATCTCCATCATTTTCTGCTTCGTTTTATCAGCGGTCTCTCCCTCAGGATTTTGTGGATAAATGAGGACCGCAGGAGGTGGAGGACCCACCTCTCTTTGCTCCCCATTTATTCTGACAGTGCTCGTACTTTTGGCTGCTTCTGCGTAAGATACCGTTCTAACCGTAGGCACATCTGGGTGAACTACAGTGGATCTCGCCAGAAGATTCTCTAACACAGCCTTCAACTCACCAACAGTGTCGTATAATGCCTCCTTTTCCCTCCTACATTCTTGTAGGGCTCCTTTTGGACGGGAATTCTCTGAAGTTTGCTCACAGATTAAGGCCAGCACATCCATGTGACAAGCCGACATGCGTGCCTTTTGGTCTAAGTTTAAGCGTGACTTTTCCTCTCGTGATCCCATCGATGACATTGAACACTTCCCTAACCTTATAGAAAACCTGTGCATCCTCTCGATTTGGCGACTCTGGATTAAAGGGAATCGGAGCCATGGACACTAGTTCTTCTCGATCATTTTTTTGACCTTTTCCTTTGTCGGCCGTATCTATGGACGGTGATATGTCGGGACAGGAGACAGTTCGTTCTCCTCTCCCCCGGACAGCTGAGTCCAGAATCGTCATGACCATCCTGACTTTTTCTGGTGTTAACCCCTCCTCGTGAGATTCCAAAAAATCCGATTTGGATTTTCCGGAATTTTCCGGCGTTTTCCCGGGATTTTCCGACATCCCGAGTACGTTCCAATAAGAATATCTCTAATTGATCCACGAATAACAAAGTTTTATATAGCGGCCAAGATACAGTATATACACAAGAACTATTGGTGTTTTCCCCGGGTTTTCCTACCCGAGGAAGCAATATCCGTAATTAAAATAAAGAAAATTTCAATAGCAAGAAAGTTCAAAATATTACCAAAACAGAGATATATACACTAGAAATGACAGTGTTTTTCCTGGGTTTTCCAACGTCAGGAATACAATACCACACTTAAAATTAATGAAAGTTGTTATAAACAAAAGTTAAAATATAAACGTAATAAAGATATATACAATATAACTAAAAGTGTTTTCCTCCGGTAATCATACCCGAGGAACACGAATCACCAGTTAAAACTAAGAAAAAGTTACTATAAACAAAGTTCGTTATAACTAATTTACCATACACTAAACAAATGAATAAAGTTGATTTTCCCTGAGTTTTCCGACTCAGGGAACACGGAACAAAAGTCAAAAATGGAAAAAGTCTATAAATAAGAAAGTTACCCCCCGGACCACGGATTTTCCGGGATTTTTCCGAGGTTTTTCGACTTTTTAGGAGTTCGATCCAAAGTCGGAAAATTTGTTTCGGAAAAACCCCTCGTGTCCACTAGCCACTTCACTACCTATAATAGGTTTAAACGTAGTGATGACGGCACGTCCACACACGGCAACGGTTGGGCACAAACTGACACTTTAGGTATTTAAAAAATAAACTGACGCGGAGCGATACTGGTAAACACGTCCACTAAACATAATCCCGCTGATATTGGGACACGGGACGGCGAACTCCCAGATTTGGCCGCTGATGGTATGTGGTTCAGCGGCCCTGACTTTCTACACCGGGGAGAGTCGGCGTGGCCGCAAGAGAGCCGCCGGCGGCAACCAGATAACACAGTACTGGAAAAAAGGGCAGATGTTGTTTTGGTGACCAGAGGAACGCCCACGGGGGGAGCATTGCCCGATATAAAGCGCTTCTCATCATGGACAAAATTGGTGCGCACCGCGGCATGGATAAGGCGCTTCATTTGGAATTGCCGCCGCCGCGCTGAAGAGCGGCCCGGCCGAGATGTCACCTGCGACGAAAGAATAGCAGCCGAGCGCGCATGGATATTGTATTCTCAAGCGGAGGCGTTCGGCACGGAGATAAAAATTTTACACCGCGGTGGAGCCGTCCCAAGGACCAGCCGGCTGTATCCACTGACGCCGCGCCTGGATGAATATGGAGTTATACGGATGGGCTCGCGGCTCGAGCAAACCGCGGTGCATGAAATACCGGCCGGCTTGAGGGCGCCGGTAGTATTGGACGGCTCTCACCCGTATGCCCGCTTGATGATAAGGCATTATCATGAGAAGGAAAATCACCCGGGCACTGAGAAAACTGTGGCAGATGTGCGGGAGAATTTTTATATTTTAAAATTGAGACCCACAGTGCGCCGGGTGAAATATGAATGCCAAGCGTGCCGAAACAGAAAAAGCCAGCCGCAACCGCCGTTAATGGGTCAAATGCCAGATTGCCGACTGGCTTACAATACTCCCGCTTTTTACCATTGTGGGCTCGATTATTTTGGCCCAATGCAGGTGACTATCGGCCGGCGAAGAGAGAAGCGGTACGGCGCGCTATTTACATGCCTGACAACGCGCGCCGTACATTTGGAAATCGCCGAGTCTTTGTCTGCAGACTCGGCCATACTCGCTATAAGGCGAATGGCAGCGCGGCGCGGGCATCCGCGCCTACTATATTCCGATAATGGAACCAATTTTCGAGGCGCGGAAAAAGAGATGGCAGCCGCGCTGAAAGATTTGAGAAGTGACCCGCGGATGCATGGGCACCTCGCGGAGAGCGGGGTTGAATGGAACTTCAACCCCCCCCTCGCCCCACATATGGGTGGCGCCTGGGAGAGCCTGGTACGCGCCGTGAAGCGGGCGTTGGAGGCTACTTTGAAGGAGCGGGCACCGCGGGAAGAAACCTTGAGGACTCTGTTGGCTGAGGCCGAATATACTGTTAATAGCCGTCCGTTGACGCATGTATCGGTTGATCCGAAAGATGACGCGCCTCTTACGCCGAACCATCTGTTGCTGGGAGCGACCGGCCGCAATTCACATTTGGCGGTATACGGGGCGCTAGATGAAAATGTATGCCTGAAAAGACAGTGGAGAATATCGCAACAGATGGCCGATTTATTCTGGCGGCGGTGGATGAAAGAGTACTTGCCGACATTGGCGCGCCGAAATAAATGGCAGGAGCCCGCGCCCGCAATTAAGGAAGGCGAGATGGCCGTCATCGCAGATCCCGCGCTGCCCCGCAACACATGGCCTAGAGGGCGAATTTTGGAAGCCCGCCCGGCGCCCGATGGACAAATTCGAGTCGTCCGAGTACGCACAGCTGCGGGCGATTATACTCGACCAGCCACAAGAATAATCATGCTGAAGGGGAATCCAGCATAAGGGCGCTGGCAGCATACCCTGTCCTCCTGATAAGTGCGGGCAGGCCACACGGGGGGAGTATGGAACGGACAGGGTTGAGCCATGTAAAAAATGAGAACATAACATGACCACTATGAGCGGCGCGTGTCCAAAATAAATCAGCCGCTACATACAGAAAATTGCATTGGAGACGAGGTGTGAATGCCGCTACTGAAAATTGGGTTGCCGCTCGGAGCGCGCGCAAGTCAGTGCCCAGCGGCTGTTGCCGCGACTGGAGGGGGGCCGCGCGCGCATACTGCTTCCAACTAGCTGTAGAACAACATCGTCCGGACACTAGCCCTGAGATTGGCCCTTTGTTAAATGAATATGAAAAATGCGGCCTGTTTGGCCGCCGATGTTATTTCCAGCTACAAGTGTCGATACAAATATGTGTGGAATTTGTATATGTTATGAAAATATTTTAAAAATATGTTGATGTCTTGTAGGAAGCAGCGCTTGGCGCCCTTTTTGTATGCAATATTGTCATGTGCATTATGTTGAATCTCTGATGAGAAAAATGTATTGGAATTTTATGAATTTTTATGAATAAAATGGAAATAAATAATTTTTTATTTGGCACCTATTGGTGCGTGGACAAAGGTTAGAAGTTTGAGCCGAAGGGATTCTTCCGCGATGTAACGCCCCAAAGTAAAGTAGGTGTGTGGCACGCGGTACCCGCGATGTTCGCCAACACTAAATGGGCATGAGTGTGGCACGCAATATTCGCCAACACGGGAGACGAGTCTCGCTGCAGAGGGTCTCGTCTCTTTCTTTCCGCCGTTGAATCCGCCGACGGGCAAATAAATGTTTTTTGAATATTCAGAGATTTTACAAACTTACCTGACCGGCTATAACTTCTAACGCCTAGTACTCAAATTCCGAGCCCCCGTCTGAGATGCGTATATGGGATACCCTCCACGGGGGCCCGAAGGCCTGCACCGGGCGCCATCGTGGAGATGGTTAGCATGAAATGAATGAGTACTGGAAGACCGTGAGAAAAATTTTGTATCTTTCTCGATTTGGAAACGGTAGACGCCTGTTTTCGGGCCCACGTCGCGGTAAGCTCGCGCACACGGCTCGCCGTGGAGAATATTAAAAAGTTGAATTTTTTATCGACAATCAGAGCGGCTTACCGTGGACGAATTCCTACTTATGTAGTGTCATTGCATTCCTTTACCGAATGCCTGTCTGGAAAATGTATTTTTATACATGTGGAATGATATAGGCGCGCCTGAGAGTGAAATAAAAAATTGGTTTTTGGCGCTTTTTTGAATGCCTATAACTCAGTAAATATTTACCTGAAATATTTGGAATTACGATACGTCGTAGTGCTTTTATCGTTACGTCTCCTGACGATATATAGCTGAAACGCCGCTAATGATGATGATGATGATACTATCGAAACGCCTCCTGACTGTATATATAACTGGGACACTGCTAATGATGATGATGATGATGATACTATTGAAACGCCTCCTGACTATATACAACTGGGACACTGCTAATGATGGTGATGATGATGATGCTATTGAAACGTCTCCTGACAATATATAACTGGGACACTGCTAATGATGATGATGTTGATGATACTATCGGAACGCCTCCTGACTATATACAACTGGGACACTGCTAATGATGGTGATGATGATGATGCTGTTGAAACGCCTCCTGACTATATACAACTGGGACACTGCTAATGATGGTGATGATGGTGATGCTATTGAAACGTCTCCTGACAATATATAACTGGGACACCGCTAATGATGATGATGATGATGATGATACTATCGAAACGCCTCCTGACTATATACAACTGGGACACTGCTAATGATGGTGATGATGATGATGCTGTTGAAACGCCTCCTGACTATATACAACTGGGACACTGCTAATGATGGTGATGATGATGATGCTATTGAAACGTCTCCTGACGATATACAACTGGGACACTGCTAATGATGATGATGTTGATGATGCTATCGAAACGCCTCCTGACGGTATATAGCTGAACCACCGCTAGTGATGATGATGATGATGATGATACTATCGCAACGTCTCCCGACGATATATATCTGAAACACCGCTAATGATGATGATGTTACTATCGGAACGCCTCCTGACTATATATGACTGGAACACCGCTAATGAAGATGATGATGATGATACTATTGAAACACCTCCTGACGATATATAACTGGGACACTGCTATGATGATGATGTTGATGATACTATCGAAACGTCTCCTGACGATATATAACTGGGACACCGCTAATGATGATGTTGATGATGATACTATCAAAACGCCTCCTGACTATATACAACTGGGACGCTGCTAATGATGGTGATGATGATGATGCTATCGAAACGCCTCCTGACTATATATAACTGGGACACTGCTAACGATGATGATGATGATGATGCTATGGGAACGTCTCCTGACGATATATAACTGGAACGCGGCGATCGGTGGCGACGACGTAACATAGCGAGTAGTGTGTAATCGGAACGCGGCGTTCAGTGACGGTGATGTAATTTGGCGCGTAGTATATAGTCGGGACATGGCATTCGGTGATGATGACGGTGACGATGCTGATCAGACTATCCCCCCTCCCCCCCCCCGACGATGCACAGACGTATGAGTACGTAAATAAATAAATATATAAATAAATAAATTGATAAATAAATAAATAAATAAATTAATTAATAAATTAATCAATTAATAAATTAATAAGTAAATAAACAAATGAATAAATAAATATATTATTAATTAATTAATAAATCAGTCAATCAAACAAATAAATGAATAAATAAATATATAATTAATTAACTAATCAATCAATCAATCAATTAAATAAATAAATAGATAAATAAATAATTTATAAATACATGAATAAATGAATGAATGAATGACTGAATGAAAAATAAATAAATAAACAAATAAATAAATATATATATATGAATAGACAAATAAATACCTAATTAATTAATTAATTATTCAATCACTCAATCAATTAAATAAATAAATAGAAGTAAATAAATAAGTTCGGCGTCGAGCACACGAGCCGCCCGATCCCTGGAAGTTCACACACATGCAGAGAAGGGTTAATTTGGCAAATTAATTCGCCCCTATTATGGTCAGTACGGATTCAACATGCAAAACACCTGTGGATAAACATATTTAAAGTTTACGGTACAGGGGTTAGCTTTCACTGTCGGCGCTTCTTCCGCCTCTGTCTGGGGTGTCGAACCCGAGACCATTCTTCTTAATCGTGCGCCACCTTTATATTTCGTTATAATCTCAAAACGGAAAGAGGATGACATGACTTACCCATCTGCCGCCGATTATATCCATTCCAGTGCATCGTAGTTTCACTTTATGTACCTCACTTTATACCTAGGATTGCGGATACTTGCCTTGCACGCGCATACGATTCACGGGCCCCTAATTAACTATAGATCGCGACCTAACCTTTGATCCTGCCATTACGCGCTTATAAGTTTCCGTAGCTGGGGCTTAGTATCCAGCCTCTGCAACTATACGGTGTACATACTTTAATCAAACCGAAACTAGACATTATTTTCTTTTCTTTAAATTTATATTCCTCGAGATACCGGAATTAGACTCTAGCTCGACAATTGTAAGTATTCATATATCTTAATAATACTGTAACATAGTCCCTATTTCCGTCTTACGCACCCGTACTTACCCGGGTCACCGAAGCTAAACTCTACTTCTAATGCTTATACTCTAATGGTTATACGTACCGATATTTTTCATAAAACCGTTACCCGTTATTTTCCGATGTTACATATTTTTATATTTATCCGAAATACCGGGATTAACACGTCCAGTGCTGAAAACGCCTATAGGCGTTCTCAAAAACATTCGCTGTGTGCTGAAAACGCCTATCGGCGTTCTATACCTGAGGGTTGGTGCTAGACAATACATCGTATAGTTGGGTCAATTTCTTTCGCTTTTTTTGCGTTCCTTCCGTTTATGAACATAAAGTTCGTTCACACAGAAATTTTTGCGTGTTGTTTTTTTATATTTTTGATTGTTATTATAATATTTTTATGTAAGTATTATATTTTCTAATTTTTACGGAAAAACACTTTTCTTGTGTAATGAGAACTTTTCCATAATATAGCAATTTTCAGTGTTTTTTTTTAAATTCATATGTAAGAGTCTTCTAAGAGTAAAGACAATTTTTACGTGGTATACAAAAAATATAACTGACCCAAAAATTTTTGAGTCAGTTATATTTTTTATATTTGTGTAGAACAAACTTTCTAGTGTAATATTTTTCAAGGATAATTTGTGCGCACTTCCTGCAAACTTCTGTAAATAAATATGATATATTATAATGTTTCTCAAAGGCATAGGATTTTAGGATTAGTGATAAAAAACAAAA
Organism: Agrypnia vestita; assembly: GCA_016648135.1. Taxonomy (NCBI): domain Eukaryota; kingdom Metazoa; phylum Arthropoda; class Insecta; order Trichoptera; family Phryganeidae; genus Agrypnia; species Agrypnia vestita. The sequence continues at coordinate 15,709 of JADDOH010005613.1, forward strand.
AAATATAGAAAATATAATACATAATCTTGACATTTCAAACTGAAGCAGTTCATATTTAAAAATGTATGAAAACATTGTTCTAAACCATACTGTAAAAGTTCTGTGCAGTTTTACATAACACTGTAAATGTAAATGGTAAACAAATAATAAAATAAAAAAATCTGGTTGGTCAGGCATTCAGGGCGAAAATAAAATGGATCTTTACATTTATTGTGCACATTTTTTTTCAAAATAATTTGCTTCGCTTTCGTTTTATTCGGTTAGTGTCTTTAGTACAAAATCTAGGAAAGTATAGTTTCATTAATAGCCAACGTCAGCTTGTTTGAATTATTCCTGCCTAAAAATTATTATAGCTTCTACTCTAGATCGCTTTTGTGAGAACGGTTGATGTATTTTTTTATATGTATGAAAATATTAATATCGGTAACAATTTTTATGAAAAAGTCTAATGGAACACTACTGTTATCCTTTACTCCCTACACAGTAGACAGTGTCTGAATTGTAAAATATCTGAATAAGATAAGATATGCAATAATAATAATTTGTGAAAAATAATTATTTTGGTGAATAATATTGACCAGATATATTTTTGGGCGAGTGTAAACGCACTACACGACATTTGTCATTGAAAAAACAGTGGTGTGTTTATGGCGGTGCTGACCGCCTGGAGAGAACTAATGGGTTTATGGGGTTAAATGACAATGAATTATCCCCAAAATCATTCTCTTAAGAATTTTAAATATTGGCTAAATTTTCAGCACCGAGATGATGTCGAAGAAAATCGTTCAGCAGTCAAAGTGTTAAGCTTTGAATCTAGGATTCCATGCATTTATAAGTTTTAACAAACCCGCGAAGCGACCACTTGTCCACTTGTTTTTATCATTTATCGAGGATGCCGCGGACAAGTAGGTGCCACAGAACAGTCAATTGTTTCTATAATAAAACCCCACTAGTCTACATCTTGATAAGGTCAATACGTATTACTTTTAGGGTCCGCCGATTTAGTTTTATTCTTAATATTATTCTTAATATTAGGTCCTTACATATGAAATTGGCGTTTAGTATGGGAGGAACATAAAGCCGATTTTTTTTATTATAATAGTTTTATTTAATCAAAGTATGTATTATTGCTATCTATGCACTTTTGCCATCTCATAGGTAGTTCATCGATCCCTTTACTAAAAAAACCATTCGGACGGGAATCAATAAAATCTTTGAAGGCGGTTTGTACTGCCCCATCGGAGTTGAATTTTTTCCTTTGCAAGAAGTTATCCAAATTTCGAAAAAAATAGTAATTGTCGTTTGATCAACCGTAACCACAATCTATCGGGTACTCCCCTAATCATAGTTGATGTTTCTTCATTATCTACCATTATCATGTCCCGTTCTCTCGTATTTTCACTCGTCTTTATCGGAAATTTAACGATCCTTGGCTGCTATATCATTGTATCAATTTCCCTACACTCAACATGTACACACTGCATACCTAGATAAAAAAATCGTTCAAAGGTACTATACCTAATTTTAAATTAATTTTGGGCGATCTTTCTCGTGGATCATCCAATGAATCCTGTCTTTTGCCCGCGGCTCTCCGCGCACAGGGACGTATTAGTTCCCTCCGTTGCGGAATTTAAACATAATTTGTAACCATTTATTATTATTTTTATTGGCAGTAAGATTGATTCACAAAATA
>JADDOH010005614.1:0-19593 GCA_016648135.1 Agrypnia vestita
TCTCCATATGAACTGAAAATGAAAATGTTTACGATAAATTCATTGAAAGTTTCGCCTTTATGCATTTTGCTCTCCATTAACAAATTTCTAACGCAAATGTTTCTTTTTAATCCCTGTCTTTTAACTCGTAGCGTCTGCTTGTCGGCTTGTCTGTGAAAGAACTTTGATTCGATTTTTAACCCTTTTCCCGTTATCCCATCAAACTGAAACTTTGCAGGCAAATTCGTGGCCACGATAAAAATGTCCTAATAAATTTTCTCATTCGATAGAAGTATACGAATGCTTTGAAAAGGCATTCAAATATTCCTAGCGCAACTCCTGACGTTTAAATAACACATTTATAATCATAATTCAGTACATAATAAATAACACATTAATAATCATAATTCAGGAGTAGCACAAGCCTTATATAATTGCTGATATTTTCGTTAATAATTTAGATCAAAATTTTTTTAATAGTGGTGCATTTTTATTAAAAAATGTATTTTGTTGGAAAAGATATGTTGACGACATATTTTGCATATGGTTAGGGACAGAAAGATGATTGAATATTTTTTAAAATTTTCCCATTAAATCTCAAAGTTGAGGCCGGCCGGCCGCGGCGGCCGGGATGGGCGACTCGAGAGCGAGAAAGCTCTCCATAAAATCGCACCCCGCACCGCAGCATGGAAATGTGTTATGCAACATGATCGGGAATGAGTAAATTTCTCTGTAAGTGGAATCTTGATTTTCAGATTTTGGAAATTTCAGATATTTCCAAAATCTTAGAATTTCCTTTTATTTTAAGAATTTATGCTAAAACTGTATCGCAGTTGTATGTAAAAATAGTGTCACATTTTTGAGAGAGGAACGGGAGGCGATTTTATCTCCGCGCATAAGGCGCATTGATACCCTGTTGTCATGAACAGACATTTGATAGACAACAGGATATCAACATCATCAGTTGGCCGCCCCCGACTCCGTCGGGGGTGAATACCGTGTCTAAGTCGGTAACCCGAGCGCGAAGTCTGGATCGCGCAGATGAAAGGGTGAATCGAGAGCAAAAGGAGCTCTCCATAAAAATTACGCCTCGCTTCTGAACAAATGGATGTATTGTACAGCCTGATCCAGACATGTCATTTGCACTGATAAAATATTGTACTATGGATGTCTATGAATGCCTTTAATTTCAAATTTAAAAATTCCAGACTTGGAATTTTTGGTTGAATTTCATGAACTTGTCAGACTTGCACCATGACTGTACATTGCAAAGAGGAATGCCATATTTTGTTGTTCAATAATGAGAGGAAGCGGGAGTTTTTTTTATGTTCGCGCAAGGCGCAAAATTTTTTATTATGCCCTGTTATTAGAACAGGTTTGTTGGTTTGAAAAATAGCACTAAAGTCATTTCAAATAACTCACATGGCATAATCAGTTGCCATTTATTTGACATAACCACTTGTCAGTAAATTCACATGAGACATCAGAATTGAAATACTTCTAAATATTTCTCAAATGATTGAATAGCAGCTTCAAAGAAAAACTATATGGTGGCCTATGACCGCACGCCTTATGCGGGCGGGGAGCGCGAAGCTAGACGCGCGCGGTAACCGACGACCAATCAGGGCCGATATCTTTCATATCAGATTGCAGATCTCAGAGGTGTCAAATGAATCTGAAATCTTTTTCATCGTATTCCTTACGTGAATACCTATCAAATTGATATACCTTTACATGTGTAAATCACGCGGGCACGCCTGAGAAAATAGATGAGAAATCCACGGCCTCTTTTGAATGCCTATTGCGCAAGTAATATTTATTTGACGCACTTGAAAATATCACCAAAAAATGCGCTTGGTCAAGACCTATCTAAAGGTAATAATTAAAATCTGATAAACACTTGTTTACTATTTTATATTGATTTTAATCTGACCGCCGCCACCTGGCTGGGTCAAATATTGGCGAAAACACAAAAATTGAAATAACTTCCGACAAAAGTGTCCGATTCTGATAAGTCTTTTTGTGTCATGGTTGCTAAATTGATAGCTATCTGGGAAATGTACAAACATATATGTAGAATCATTTTTTGACTTGGAGGAAAAATTGACCTTTTGAGATTTTCTTAAAAACGCGATAAGTACAGAAGATAAGTACTTCGTCCATAGTCGTGAGTAGCATCAATATATGCGCTAAAGCAAGCACTTTGTAACAGTTATGAAAAGCATCGCGTGTCAATTGGTTTACTACCTTTTATGGAACGATAAAAACCTGAACCCACACGGGTCGAATTATTTGTCGAATTACTTTAACCTTTAGGACCCTGCAAGTCCAATGACTATGTCACGGTCTTCTGCAAGGTCAGGCCAAGCGAAGTGACATAGTTTTTAACCCGAAATATTCTGCTGCACACGAGGCGTCCGCGCTGAATTTCTCCGGCAGCTACTTCGCTTCTCGGCTCCTGGAGCGGACTCTTGTTTACTTGTTTTGCTCGTTCCTGTGCGGAACAATCCCTTTTCCCAAAAACTCGCGGCGTTTCACTCCATGATACAAAGATTTATTACAATTCCTTTATTTGATCTTAATTATATTTATCCCAAGACAAAAGTTATAAATAAATAATGGCGTAGAATTTTATTTGTCGATAACGATTTGTCAAAAATAATACCTTAAAATATTCCTAATTCAATTCAACCAGCCTTTTATACGAGTAACAAATTAAAAAAATACATACTAAATAACAAAGACAGCAATGATCCTATCATGAAATCAAGATTTTATAAACTTAATTGTAACGATTGTGATCATTTTTATATTGCTAAAACAAAAATAAATTTTGAAACTAGGGTTAAAGAACGCATCAAAGTTTTAACTAGCATTGTTGAGTCGGATTTTGCAAAACACTTAATAGAATATAACCATACATTTAAAATTTTTTACATATTAGTTACAAGATCCCACAAAAAATAAGGAAAAATGTTAATATTAATTCAAATATAATAATCACTCAGACTAAATTTGCACAGCCCACTAATGAATATTTTTCCACTTAAGATTTCATACCCTTAAGATGACATTCCTAATAATTAACACCTCCAACCCCCCCTCCCCTCATCGTCCCCTCATCCTCCTCTTCATCATAACACACTTGCATGGTTTAATTTTTTAAATTTTTATTACACAAACAATCCTGATGAAGAGAACATTGTTCTCGAAACATGTAGATTGAATAATCTAATAAAGTGGTGAAAACAATGTGATTTGTGTTTTATTTTAATTTTCATAATTCTCAATAAATAATTATTTTATTTTCTTCCAAAGAACGTAAACTTTTACATAGTTAATTTAAATACATACATAATTTATTGACTGTACACGGCTATTTTATTTTAGACACTTGCAATTTATATTTCTGATTGAAGGCACATAATGTACAGTGTACAAAAAAAGAACGACATGAAACATCAAATAACAAAATTGCGATTCAAATATTCTTAGAATAGAAATTAATTAAGAGGGCATCTAGTTATTAGTATCTTGCAGATTTTCTCAGAGAATCCAGCTACTTTTGCAATTTTTTTTCGTTATCAAGAATTAAATATCTAATTAGCCTCAATTTCTATAATCATTAATCACCCACGTACATATTGCAACTACCGTATCCAATATATAAATGCATGAAATTTTACTAAAATTTTACGTTAGTCATAAACATAGTAACAACTTGTTGTAATATTTTCATAGTTTTTAAAAATAATTTTACTAATCCTTGTCATTTATATATTTTAGGTTTAAATTTAACAAATTCATTTTAAATACCAAATTTATTAAAAAAAAATCAGCTGTGAATTTTTTTTTAAACAAGAGGTTTGGGTATTTTGTGTAAAATGTCGCTTCTGATAGAAGATGGATAGAACAAAAAGTTATTGTATTAATTTACCAGAGCTGGATATTTTAATCCAACCTACTTAAAATTATTTGAAGTATACACTTTACATTTTGTCTTGTATAAAAGATTTGGCTAATAAATAATTCATTATTCATTAAACGTTCCGCAAGTTTTAATCTACCTTCAAAGTGTCACCCCTGAATGTCAGTTACGGATACTGTGTCGCTTTTGCCAAGACGACCGTGTCGGATTATTTATCTTTTTTCTCGTCCGTTCTTCCCGGATGATTATTTAATTTGTTCCTCGACTCTTTTCAAGGAAGGCTCGTATTCCCCGGAGGGATAAACTTTACACCGGCCTCTCAGCGCTAACTAGTAACTTGTCCGAATGAAAGTAGTGCTGCGCCTTGACAAACGGAACGACCTGTTTAACTTACCAATAAAAAGTAGATACAATGTTGCGGAATTTTCTTTTCTTAGCAAAGAATACGAAAAATATATATCTTAAGAGAAATACGACTTTATTTTACAGCTTTTAAGGAAAAACTTTGCGGTGGATTTAAAGATAATTCATAATAGGAAACGAATAAGTCAGAATTTTTATCAAGAATTAAGTCACAGCATAATATTCTTATGTACTGTAATGGAGGAATACGTATATCTTCTGGTATTTATGATTGTAAGTTTGACGTACCGAAATTTCAATCTAGGATTTCTAATCCAGAAGTCAAGCGTATTCCATATACTAGTACTCACTGAAATTTCAAATCCAGCACATAAAATGTATATATTTGAAGAAAATGTCGTAGAATATTATCATAAACTGGTTTTAACTTATCAAATCAAAATCAATAAATCTACAGTATAAAGTATGACTATTATCTAATTACCCTTAATCCCTCCAGTAAAAGTTTGGAGAAAACGATGTCTATTTCATCATTGATGAATGCAGCTTAATAACATTCAAAACTCTTGTAATATTTGAAAATCCATAATACAAATAAAATGCCAATAAAATTTTTACTAACTATAAATACTATTTGTTTGATCATTCCCCCAAATTGTATTATCCTGTAGGCGGTACAGCAGGAAGGTCATCCATGACCTAGATTTTACAAAACAAATAAAAAATATCACCATACTTCCGTACCAATATATCAATCGATAGTAGTGCATTGGAATCCTATTGAGATTTTTTGTTCGAATTACGAAGTCTACAGTAAATAAAGCAGAAAAAATCCCAAGAAGGTTTCTCAAATATCCAACACATGTCAAAGCATAATTTATTCTCTTTATGCGTACGACATGAGGCTAGAATTTTCTTACTTTATATCTTGTCAAAATGAGAAAACTATGGGCCTAATGACACTTTCAAAATAGTTTAAAACATAGTGTTACAGAGAAACCTTAGCATTCCTGTTCGACAGTGTAGAATTCTGACCCTATTTCATATCAAAATTTACAAAATCAATCTCGTTTATTTCTCTCCATTATCTTGAATTTATCTTTTACGCACTAATGTCCACTGATACATGTCACATGTTTCGATATCACTGGAAGCCATAGTCGTCGGATCAAAATAATTATATTTATTACACTTCATTTTTTCCACTCACTTTTTACATTTCACTCTCAAGTATTTATGTGTTATGTAATTTTTATATGTTCTACTAAAACTTAATATTTTTATGTGAATGTTTCACATTAAGCATATTGTATGTTATGCTTTTACATTGTTTCGTAACATGTCTTTTTAGGACTGTATATTGATAATATGTTTTCTCAAAATAGATAAATTTATATATGAAAAATAATATAATACTTTCAGAGGCGTGCAGTGAGTACATTGAAGCGTGACTATTACGCGAAAATACATTTCGAAAACAAAATCTATTATATTTCTCGTAATATTACTATATCAATTATTATATTACTAGCTAATTGGCCCGGCTTCGCTCGGGATCATAATTCGGTAAGCATAGAATTGTGTTGACGTCTCTTTTTTGCTGGTTTCGGCACCTGTGATTGGATTGCCTTGCTGGACCGTCTTTGCTTTACGAAAATATCAGCAAATATTTTAGCAAAGCAATCGTCACATTCTAGAGGTCTAAAGAGAACCTTTCAAAACTTTCTAGAGCATAGAATATAGAATAGCTTAGCTTGTAGAATATTTTGGAATCTTCTAGAACTTTCTTAATTTAACTTAAATTTGGCATATTATTCTTTAGGACCCGGCGGGTAATAAAGGTACATTTACACCACTCCTTCCCGTGATATATTTTCATTTTCTGTTCAAATCTACACCGTTTAACCGATCTGACCTAAATTTTGCGCACTTATTCTTTAGGATCCGTCGTTTAGAGGCTTTGTAAAACAAAGGAACCTTTGTTTCCCTCACAAATTTATTTTTAACTTAATCCTTAACCCGTACAATGCCGGGTACGGAACTGCTAACAAAAAAATAAATACATACATGCATGTATATTAAAAAATCTATGGGAAAATATTATTGAAGGCATTTTCTTTTTTCAAATTGCTAGTTATTTAAAATAGCGCAAAAAAAGGAAACTTTTCATTAACGATGTCCTGAAATATGCGTGACTGTTGAGTAATCATAAGCAGTTCGATCGTGGCATTCGACGCGTTCAGTAGTTCCTGTGTATAGCTGTGTAAGCGTTTCGTATTGTTGCAGTCCTACAGATCTACGCGCCTTGATAAGCGCTCAGATAAGCAATTTAATTTTTGTTGTATCACTCCATTATAATAATTTTGTTTAATCATTATGCGGAGACCTGTAATTGGCCATCTATATTGTATCAATGTTTTCTATGCTTTTTTTTGTGCTGTTGGTCTTCCATAAACATTAAATAAATAAATAAATAAATAAATAAAATTATAGTTGTTGTTTCATATAAAGGAAGTTCGTATCGGGAACACGACTTCCTTGATTTAATTGATATATATATTTTTTGTTTTTATTATATTATTTGTGTTTACTGGGGCTATAATAATAGCAATATGAGTAATTTACAAAAGCCCCCGGACCCTCCGGATATAAGTTGTTCTAAAAGACGTCGAGAAGAGGCCGATCCATTGTCTCCGATTATTTTATCTCCAGACCCAACATCGACAGTAAACAAGAATGACGATTTGAAAGTTATTCCTGCAATTAAATATTCAACACACTCTCTTGGTCCGTTCATTGTATTTGTACAAGATAAGGAACCCACTAACGCATTACATCCCATGAAAATGGGAATCCTTCTCCACAAAAGCAATCTTTTTAATATTTCTCCTGGAGAAGTTAAATCCGAGGAGTGGAAAAAAATTTCTATATCACTTACAAATTCAAATGCGGCTAAATCTTTTATTGATGCATCATTTATTTCAACAAACAACTTTTAGGCTTTCATACCTCGTTATAAAGTAACCAAAATGGGAATTCTACTGAGTTAAGTGAGGAGGAAATAATTGAACACGTGTCAGTCCCTGCTCAATTCGGTAAAATCCTGAAAGCCAGAAGACTTAACTATAAGGATAAATCCTCCGATACTCCAATACGGAAACCCTCACAAATATGGTACTCACATTCGAAGGGAAATCACTCTCTTAATATGTATACCTATTTTATGATTCCTTACCTGTCGAGCTCTATTTCTATCCCACTACCTTATGCTATAGATATTGCCGCTTTGGACATAAAAAACTCCAATGCCGCTCCCCTCCTAGATGTTATAAATGCGCTGAGTCTCACTTGGGAGAATATTACTCATCAGAATATAACTTTACCTGTGTAAATTGTTCAGGAAACCACACGGCCGTAAGCAACACCTGCCCAGAATTACCAAGACAAAGAAATATCAAGCATGCTATGGCAGCTCAAAATATCTCTTACATTCAAGCATCTAAACTGTATCCGCTAGCTACAAAAAGCTTTTTATATGTGGTTGCCAGTAAAAATTTGAATCCAATTCCATCTGCTGCTAAGCCTCCCATCAAATTATTTAAGTATAAACCTCTTAATGAAATACAAAAAAAAAACTACCTCTTATTATGAAAAAAAAGCCCACGACGACTTGCATTTCCTACCTGTATGGGCAGGCTTCTAATCTTTCTATGGGGTATGCCATTACAACGGAGGAGTTTACAGCTTCCCAAAAAACTTATCAAGAAAATCAATGCAATAATATAAATAATCTCATCCCCTTAATTGCCCAGTTATTATTCTCAATAATATCCAATACTGATAATTTACGTTGCCAGTTTCCTTCCGCTTCTTAACTCTCTAAAAAATATTAACTATAGCTCACCTTCAACAGCGGATATACAATAACATTTACTCCCTCAATATCTTACAATGGAACAGTAGAAGCACTGTTTCGAATATACATGAAATAGTACATATCCTCCATACGTACTCTATAAAAATTGCTTGTATATCCGAGACATCGCTGGACCTGGTATTGATTATTCAATATCGGGTTTCTCCATTCTCCGTGACGACAGAGACGATGGTAGAGCGGGAGCTACGTTAATTCACTCTTCCCCTCCTTTCAAAAATATTCCCTTTCCATCTCTTCCAAATATTCAAATTGTTGCAGCATATATTAACGAAATTGTTTTTTTTTCGGTATATATTCCTCCTCAAACTTCCTTTACCACTTATTTGTGGTCCTCGATTATTTCACTCCTGCCTCGTACGCACTTCATACTTGGAGATTTCAATGCCCATTCTCCTACATGGGAAAGTAGCTTTTCTGATAGATCTGGCAATCAAATTGTCTCCTTTATGGATGACAAAGACCTCTGCAAATTAAATGATAGGTTACCGACTAAAGTTGTGATGATCCAGGTAGATAGTAGATAGAGGGGCCTTGATACATTTAATAATAATTTAGTATAGCTCCTGGTCCGGCACCAGAGGTAGACATCCCATGGGGTGTGTGTTGAATATATAAGGCGAAGCAAATCTATAATACAAATCATTCCATTGCAAATCAATGTAAATCATATTCTTTTCACGGCTAACGATGTAAGATGACCCTAATGTGGGTCCTACTAAATAATGAAGGTTAGTAAGTAGTAAACCGTCGCGTTCAAAATACAATATATTGGATTATCAAATATTTCATTATTCTTATATGTGAGCGCGCGCGATCGAGCGGCAGGATGCAACCGGTCGACTTCAACCATATGATGTAGCGATACAGTTGTTAAAAGTTAAATATTCAATACAGAAATATTACTACTACTAAAATTCAACTTTTCATATGAAATAATGTTCTATACTATCAGAAATTGTTCTATACGATAAATTAACTAAAAATACGTATTAACTGAAAATATTTCTAATTTGCTGTTGAATATTACCTATAAAGATATTGACTAAAACTTTTGCTTTGAATGGAATATTAACTACTTCTCTCATCAAATATTATTCTGCAGCAAATATTCAATGAAATTATAGGAACTAAAATATTTCTATCATCTTGGGTTCGCATACTATATTGAAAATACCTAATGCCCTTTGCATTTACTAAGTATATTACCTAAATAGCCACAGCTATACCATCCTGTCCGTCAGGGACGAAACATAAAACACAGTTATATTCCTAAAAGTGCTACCTCTTACGCGACAAAAATACCTATTGCAGTCGGGCTATGAATATGAACTATTTCCGCCTCATAATGGCGCCTGGAACCAATACTAAAAACCTCACTAGGAATAATAAATGCGACTAAATCTCGATAAATACAATATATACTATTCGTAATACGTCGTTGAATTGGCACATGATTCGTCTAATGGATGAAGGACCCCGTTGTGTATCGTAATAACTTCAAATTCTTTTATAGGAGCAGTGTGGAAACAATTGCATAATATTATGTAATAAAAACATCTAACGAACCTAATAATCTATACATTTATGTTACAATAAAAATACGTACACTAGAAAGAATTCATGTATTAGAAATAAAACATTTTCGATTTGAGGACAAACCAGTAGAATTGTTCGAACGTTGCAAAGGGAAAAAATTCACACATATTAAATAACACTGAAATTAATAATTAAAAACACTTTTTATTAGCAAATTCTTACCTTGAATGGTTTCGTCCTAGACGTGCATGAACCTGTTCATATTAATTGCGTGAGAAAATAATACATATATTTGCTATTTACGAAATACGACATTTTTGAAGCGAAACTTCTTTATAAATAAGTAGATAAGGTCTCGGGGATGGTTTGTTCGAAAGGATTCTACAACAGCCCGTGAGTTTATATGAAATAATAGTTTCTTTGAATGCTAAATTTTGGTTTTTTAAACCCTCAGCATCTCTGCTGAGAGGGGTTGAGGCTCCGCGCCCGCCTAAACCCGGTGGCCGACTTCCTAAGTGACTAAACGGCCCCCCTTGTTCCTCCGGAACTTACTGCATCCCGAGACTCTATCTCTTCTTTACGAGATGTGATCCTGTGACGCCTCTCTTTTAGGCTTATGATTGAGATGTACGTACACTCTTTTGGTACGAGTTTCTGATGATGGGTGTTGTCTTGAGGCGCCTTTCTTTTAGGCCGGTGTTTGAAGAATCATGTACTCTTTTGGTACGAATTGATGACGACATTAGCCTCCTTTGCGGGCATAGTCAGCGATGTTACAAATTATTGTGCAATCTCATTATGCCTTTTCAGAGCGGCGTCCCACGATTCTGCATCTTGCAACATTTACTTTGGACAAATGTTAGAGTGTTAGTAACATATTTATAATATCCCAGCTATTCCATATGAGTGAATGATTTTTATATTTATTCTGGCCCTGTCTTTCTTACAGAGGACGAAATAGAAGTTAACGTTTTCTATCAAGGTTTTACAGCATTCAAGCATGGAAATCCTTCCAAAGACAAAGGGAACCTTTTTGTTGGTTTAAGTAGTTGCGCCAGATGAGGTTAGGTGGTCGGTTTATTGACGACCCCGAGCAACAAGGAGGACCCCGCCTTTAAGGGGCCCTGCAGGGGCTTGTGCGGGTTCCACGCCCAAGTGCCGGCAATCATCCACCCCTCAGCCAGCTAGGCTAACACAAACCAGATATCCCCAATCTTTAGTTAGATCTCCCCATTCTGTCCTTTACTCGTCATTCTGAAGCTACTTGTTAAGCCAGATGTACCGAGGTACTCAAATCATAAAGACTTGGCTGAAGACCGGATTGCGCAACACTCATGCAACACAACTACTATAAGGCTACTAAGCATTTCTTATAGAATTACGTGTATTCAATTATTAGTAAAAATAGTTTGAAAATCCCCATACTTTAAAATATATTCGTTCGGAAGAATTTCTCGTACGATTTGGATTGATATCTGGTTATGCCATACATAACGCGTCGACAATATTATGAATCTATTACGCACTGCTTATAGAGCTCCGTAAAATCAATTGTTCATACAAATGGTATGAAATCCCCATGCATCAAAATATATTCGTTTGGGAGATATTCCCGTACGAATTGAGCCAAGATCACACAAGAAATCGTGATATTAATTATACATTATTGCTCCGATTTTAAATCTTCCCAAAATAAATACATTTCAATAGTGAAAATAATTAACCGTGATAGATAATATGAATATGATCCTTAGCTGTTACTCTTTGTGGCGGAATCCTCCTTCTGGTGCTGCGGGATGGTGGAATCTCTATACTTCGCCGCTGCAAGACCCGCTTTCTCTCAAGCTGGCAGCTCCTTTGCTCGCAACTGATGATCTGGAACTCGGGGCTCCGTCGGTAGTCTGTTGGGCAGCGCTCCCGCTCGCAAGTCTGGTCTCGAACTGAAGGGGGCAGAGTATATCGAGTTCGCTCCTTTTATACTCTCGATTGCACCATATCTTCGAAATCCACGCTAGTGCAGTGACTCATCCTATGAGCGATGACCTCACCGCCGGCGCTCGCCATTGGCGGGATTCAGTCAACAGGACGGTCGCCTCCGGCTCAACCCGTCGAAAGGTAACGCGTGCCTGTGATTGGTCCGTTCGTTAAAATAAGAGTAAAGCACTCGCTACACGCGAGACTTGCTGTTCCGATTCATAAATAATAAGGCTCGTTCGCACCTACTCACAAGATCGAGTCTATTAGGATTGGCAAACAATATTAATTTAACACAGAATTATATCTATGGTATAATAAAGATCCAAGAAAATATTACTTGTATAGCTGAATATTCAATATTTTGTTAGCCTCTTGTAATACATAGAATCTTGAGAAATATATCAGGCTTTTACTTTTAAACGATTCCAAACAGAAGAAATATATTTTTGATGTCCATACTTGACTTTTTTGAATATTATTATTTTAAGATTTTCTAAATTTATTAAATCTATCTCTATGTCGACCATCACAGCTTCCCCTTTATTTAGAGAGAGGAATGATCTATCAGACCAAGCCTATCTGCTAAATAACCCAATAGGATAGTATATCTCGTGATACTTATCAAGAGTTTCTAAAATTCCTTTTAAAATAAATCGTTGTTCTTATCAGTGCCAAATTCTTTTTCAATGGAACCTTCTTTGCCTATTTAAAGCTACTGTAAACCATCTGCCTGTCATTCAAATGAAAAGTGTACAACTAATACAAATATAAGATTTGAAAGCGAAAGGGACTGTACATAATTTTTTCAATTGACTGAAAAGGTTCGATTCTTCATAATCGATTGAATGCCTCAGTAATGTCATTATTGTGTCTGCTAACCACTCAAGTTCCATCCTGTTATCAACACTTAAAAGGGACGCTCCTTCCCCCACTTTGTTATCCTCCTTGCTTCCCTTACAATGGTACACTCCTAGTGTTCACCACCTCGCAACTCTATACTACTTTCCCCAGCATATACCTCCCTTCCCCCAGAATATACTCCCACTAACACTCCCCACATCCCCTTCAAGCTATACAAACCAACTCAACCGAGTAAATATTAACCGTATATTTCTCCTATGAAATGCGAGCTACGATTAATCTGAAGTTCCAGAATTATGTTAACCTACGAGTTAATGTACAATCTATTCATATAAACTTAACAACCAGCTTCCTAATATAAAGAGCAAACCCTTCCCCCAAACTATACACACTCTTCTATTTCTAACTCGTTTCGTCCTGTTTTAACCGAGTGAATAGTCAACCGCATATTCCTACTATGATTGCAAACCGCGACAAAATTAACTCTTGTACCCCACCTGTGTTATGAACCTTATACATATGCGCAGTACATTTCCTATTATGTAGAAACAACCAATTGTCCTCAATATTCCACGTATACTGTAATGACTGCCATAATTTATTATTGGTGTAATATGATGAAGAAGAAGAAGAAGAAGCCGCAAAAGTAGTGGATGACAACAGAAGAAGAAGAAAATGAATCCATTGAAAGGCATAAGATAAAGAAGAAAAGTCACAACCGAGTGTAGTAATAGATAAAGACGAAGAAGAAGAAGTCGAAAGTTATAAAATTAGAAGAAGACGCGAATGTAGTAGTAGGTAAAGAACAAAAGAAGATGAAGAAAAGACGTAGAAAAAGAGTCTAAAATTATAAGATAAACAGAAGAAGACGACACATGAATGTAGTTATAGGAAAAGAAGAAGAAGAAGAAGAAGATGAAGAGAAAACGAAGAAAACCAGTTGATAAGTATAAGATAAACGGAAGAAGACGAAATTAATGTAGTTATAGGAAAAGAAGAAGATGAAGAAAGTGGAGAAGCGAATAGGAAAGAAGAAAGAAGAGAATATGAAAAGAAGAAGAAGAAAGAGAAGAGAAGAAAGAAGAAGAAAATAATTTAGTAATAGGAAAAGAAGAAGAAGAAGAAAAGGCAAAGAAGAAGAGAAGACGAAGAAAAGACGTAAAAAATAGTCGAAAAGTATAAGATAAATGGAAGAAGACGAAATGAATGCAGTTATAGAAAAAGAAGAAGAAGAAGAAAGTAGAGAAGCAGTCGAAAGATATACCATAAGACAAAAAGTAGTTGCAACGTATTGTAATAATTGCTATTTATAGAAGAGAAGGCGTTTGAAAAGTAAAGCATAACCGGTATGTATTCAAAGAAGAAGAAGACTAGAGTGAACATAATCAATAAAAAAAACCTTCGTACCGAAGAAGAAGAAGACGCTGTTGAAGTCAATATAACCAAAAAGGGGAAAGAAAATATATATATATAACCGTTAGCATATACGAATAAGAAGAAGACGAAGAAGAAGAAGAGGAAGAAAAGGATAGGAACAACCCTTCGATAATTGTAGAACGTAAAAGTATATATAACTATTATCCGTCTCAACTAACTTTCCAGCCAACCCTCAAGAGTGATATCTAAAGACGACGCATGTTTGTAGAAAAAGTGCATCCAGATGTCAAGAAAAGTTTCCCATAACTATTCCTTACTAACCTGTCTTCCCCCAGATTTTTAAGCGTTTGTCAAATAATCAGGCGCAAATCCTCCGTATAACTGTAATATTATTCCTCCCAAAACTTATTGAAAACCTAAAACAACTTCTACTTATATGTATTCATCCCCATATTTCCCCCCGCTGATGAAAGAATCTCAAGTATATTCAACATTATAAAATTTTAAAGTTTTCCTTTAACAACGCGAACATGTTTAACGAAGTACACTGTTACAAATCAGAAGAGGTAAACCCTAATATCTGTACTAGCTGTAGTAGTCATCACCAACACTGATATCCACAGAAGATGTATGTGTGTAACTGAATCAAGAGTTCCTAACGTATAATTCGGCTTGCTATACGACTGGAATCTATTCAAGATCCAAACGACTAATCTTCCTACCCTAATCTAAAAGTAATGGTCGCGACGACGCATGAAGGTGAATGAAGCTAATGATTACGTTATGCTACTACTATTTAATCTACTAAAAATTTATTTTCAAAATTTTTTTTTTCCAAAATGTTCCAGAAGAATTCAAAAGCTCTCCTGAAAAATTGCTTTTTTATTTTATTTTATCACTATTCAACAGGATTTCTACATACACCCAATGTATAGTAAAAACAAT
Organism: Agrypnia vestita; assembly: GCA_016648135.1. Lineage (NCBI taxonomy): Eukaryota > Metazoa > Arthropoda > Insecta > Trichoptera > Phryganeidae > Agrypnia > Agrypnia vestita. The sequence continues at coordinate 14,904 of JADDOH010005614.1, forward strand.
AAATGCTTTATCAATCATAGCGTTACGATTTCTCAAAACTTGAAGAAACTCACATATCGTTAATTCCGGATTTACTTTTGTATTATTTCCAAGAAGATTGCGCCTAAAACTAAAACAATCCTTATATAGATACGTACGAAATTTGAAGTAGTGAGATGTTTATTTCTACTCTGCCTATAAATAAGCTATATCAACGTATATTGTAATATAATATTTATTAATGAAGATAAAACAATTTCAATTAACGTTGCAATGAAGCGAAACAAAGGAATATATATAAAAAAAAACAAGTCCAATTTTTAATTATTCGTTACTAAGAGTATATATATATTGCGCTCTCTATTACCGCTTCCTATAGACTAATACTAGCGAAGGCTCAAAACTTTCTCTGATTTCCGCTAGATGGCGGTAGTATGACCATTTTAATTCATATGCCAGGCCGTCTTGTAAATAAAAATGGAAGTAATTTTATTCTTGTAATTCAAATCAAAATAATTTTTAGATCAAAACAAGAAACTCAAATAATTATTTCGTGCAACAATACGCGTCTGTGTTTATATTACGAACAAGTCTATAAATCCTGCATACAACAAAGAAATTATAATTAGTTTGAATAACCAGAACCGTATATAACTGTGTATAACAATTAAGAACACATTTAGATAATTAAAATAATTAAGAACCATAATAAATCAATGAAGGAAATTATTATTTTTTTTCAATTAATTCAGCAACATTGTAGATTGACATTTTATTTTTTTAGGACAATTTTTAATATAACACCTTGACGATAAAAAGGTATCTCCGAAACATGCACGTGAAAGTTATCAAATAATATAAGTAGATTTGTAAGAATACTATAATCAATAAATTTTTGTGTAATTATTATCTGTAAAAATTTAGCTGAATTTAAAGATCTTTTTTTTTTCAAATATATAAACCCTTTTTAATATCCATAAGACAAATATATAACAAGTGTGGATTTATTTAATTTACATTAACCTTAATTTAATTAAGATTAATTTATATTAATTTTTAATTATGAAACCAGACGCATAATTATTAAAATATTTTTCGCATTTGTATCATAATTGTACATAACCGAAAGAGAAAAGTAAATATTATAAAACATCGGATTTATAATTTTTTTTATAAAATAAAATATATATCAAATGTTCACATGGCAAAATCCGTTTAATATAATTCTTGTGTACCTCGTATACTAAAAGTTTTCGGTTTTATATCTTCTTTTCTTTTAGATTCATATATTCTCGTGTTTATATTTTCTACTAAATTGTTATCCGGTTTTTTATATTTATTTTTACTTTTATATTTTTCTGCTATTATTATTAATTACTATTGCATAACTCGTAAGCGAAAATATTTTCCACTGAACAGATTTTATCTAGCGTTGGTTAATTATTAGTTTATATTAATATAAGAAATTAAATTAAAACCGAATTTTAAGCTATCATAAACCCTCCGTGGCGCGCGCTGAAATCTGTCGCGGTGATCTGCCCGTAATACAGGTGCGTATTTTTGCATTTCGGGCGCCGTGCGAATCCGTTTCAGTGGAGCAGCTAACTGTCCCTTCGTACTAGCCCGAGCGCGAAGGTCGAACTTGTTAAACCTTAAACCCTCAAACGTCTCCGGTCTATTTCGTGAACGCTCGCAGTCGGGCGGAACATGACCCGGGACGGTACTGTATGGGGAACCGTGTCGCGCGTGCTCTCCCATTACACAGCGCTCGCAAACCCGGCGGCTTTGGCCGTGTTCGGTGGTATATTTGCGAAACACAAACACAAATGCAATAATTAAAACCTTTCAAACGTGAATCGTTTGAATCCTAACTACATATTTGTTATACTGCGATCCGCAACTCCCGATGGTCTTTTTTAGATTGTGACGGTGGCTTACTTGTGAGATCGCATTCAAACAATTATTAAAATATTTTTCAAATGTGAATCATTTGAATTCAAACCACATAAAATGAATGAGATATGAAATAAATCACATATTCTATAAAATGAAGCAATACTTTTACAAAGAAACAGGCATTCCAAAATCGAACTAATATATCACAAGGACCAAATTACTACAATAATTTTCGTTCACAAAATATTAAATAATAAAAATGCCAACTGTCTATATGACAAACAACCTAAAGAAATTTCTAATACCTAGTATCACGTTGGTCTACAAATCTCAGTACGTGGTTCACATAAATGCTCAATCTTTTTTCTTTGATGTCACGGACCGTGGTCCGCGATTGTTTAAATAAAACCGCTTTTATAATCAAATATTTTCTTTCATTTATAATATTAACTAAACCAAAATGATTTTATTACTATGCAAATGAGTCCAACGAATACGCTCCTGTCTGGTCAACGGCACCGCTGTGATGATCCAGGTAGATAGTAGATAGAGGGGCCTTGATACATTTAATAATAATTTAGTATAGCTCCTGGTCCGGCACCAGAGGTAGACATCCCATGGGGTGTGTGTTGAATATATAAGGCGAAGCAAATCTATAATACAAATCATTCCATTGCAAATCAATGTAAATCATATTCTTTTCACGGCTAACGATGTAAGATGACCCTAATGTGGGTCCTACTAAATAATGAAGGTTAGTAAGTAGTAAACCGTCGCGTTCAAAATACAATATATTGGATTATCAAATATTTCATTATTCTTATATGTGAGCGCGCGCGATTGAGCGACGGGATGCAACCAGTCGACTTCAACCATATGATGTAGCGATACAGTTGTTAAAAAATTAAATATTCAATACAGAAATATTACTACTACTAAAATTCAACTTTTCATATGAAATAATGTTCTATACTATCAGAAATTATTCTATACGATAAATTAACTAAAAATACGTATTAACTGAAATATTTCTAATTTGCTGTTGAATATTACCTATAAAGATATTGACTAAAACTTTTGCTTTGAATGGAATATTAACTACTTCTCTCATCAAATATTATTCTGCAGCAAATATTCAATGAAATTATAGGAACTAAAATATTTCTAACATCTTGGGTTCGCATACTATATTGAAAATACCTACTGCCCTTTGCATTTACTAAGTATATTACCTAAATAGCCACAGCTATACCATCCTGTCCATCAGGTACGAAACATAAAACATAGTTACATTTCTAAAAGTGCTACCTCTTACGCGACAAAAATACCTATTGCAGTCGGGCTATGAATATGAACTATTTCCGCCTCATAATGGCGCCTGAAACCAATACTAAAAACCTCACTAGAAATAATAAATGCGACCAAATCTCGATAAATACAATATATACTATTCGTAATACGTCGTTGAATTGGCACACGATTCGTCTAATGGATGAAGGACCCCGTTGTGTATCGTAATAACTTCAAATTCTTTTATAGGAGCAGTGTGGAAACAATTGCATAATATTACGTAATATAAACATCTAACGAACCTAATAATCTATACAATTATGTTACAATAAAATACGTACACTAGAAAGAATTCATGTATTAGAAATAAAACATTTTCGATTTGAGACAAACCAGTAAAATCGTTCGAACGGCGCAAAGGGAAAAATTCACACATATTAAATAACACTGAAATTAATAATTATAAACACTTTGTATTAGCAAATTCTTACCTTGAATGGTTTCGTTCTAGACGTGCATGAACCTGTTCATATTAATTCCATGGGAAAATAATACATATATTTTCTATCTACGAAATAAGACATTTTTGAAGCGAAACTTCTTTATAAATAAGTAGATAAGGTCTCGGGGATGGTTTGTTCGGAAGGATTCTACAACAGCCCGTGAGTTTATATGAAATAATAGTTTCTTTGAATGCTAAGTTTTGGGTTTTTAAACCCTCAGCATCTCTGCTGAGAGGGGTTGAGGCTCCGCGCCCGCCTAAACCCGGTGGCCGACTTCCTAAGTGACTAAACGGCCCCCCTTGTTCCTCCGGAACTTACTGCATCCCGAGACTCTATCTCTTCTTTACGAGATGTGATCCTGTGACGCCTCTCTTTTAGGCTTATAATTGAGATGTACGTACTCTTTTGGTACGAGTTTCTGATGATGGGTGTTGTCTTGAGGCGCCTTTCTTTTAGGCCGGTGTTTGAAGAATCACGTACTCTTTTGGTACAAATTGATGACGACATTAGCCTCCTTTGCGGGCATAGTCAGCGATGTTACAAATTATTGTGCAATCCATTATACCTTTTCAGAGCGGCGTCCCACGATTCTGCATCTTGCAACATTTACTTTGGACAAATGTTAGAGTGTTAGTAACATATTTATAATATCCCAGCTATTCCATATGAGTGAATGATTTTTATATTTATTCTGGCCCTGTCTTTCTTACAGAGGACGAAATAGAAGTTAACGTTTTCTATCAAGGTTTTACAGCATTCAAGCATGGAAATCCTTCCAAAGACAAAGGGAACCTTTTGTTGGTTTAAGTAGTTTGCGCCAGATGAGGATAGGTGGTCGGTTTATTGACGACCCCGAGCAACAAGGAGGACCCCGCCTTTAAGGGGCCCTGCAGGGGCTTGTGCGGGTTCCACGCCCAAGTGCCGGCAATCATCCACCCCTCAGCCAGCTAGGCTAACACAAACCAGATATCCCCAATCTTTAGTTAGATCTCCCCATTCTGTCCTTACTCGTCATTCTGAAG
>JADDOH010005616.1:0-84550 GCA_016648135.1 Agrypnia vestita
TCACAAGAATCAAAAATTTTGTATGTTTATTTGCCAGTATATCTTTTCTTATGTACAGGATTATCCAGTGGCGTGCAGCGCATACAAGCAAAAAAACTGTGCATTAGAAAAGATTCTGAGAAACAAATATTAATTAAATAATCCTTATCTTAAGAAAAAGTTGATTTAAAATTTTTATTTCTGACGTTTCCATTTAACGTGACGTATCTGTTTTTTTCGATTTAAAATTCTAGCCGTAAGCCTACGGCTAGAAGTTTTATTTCCGACTTTTCTGTGCTTAACTTCATGTCAATTCTTCTTTTTTTTCGCCAACCAATTTGTTCCACAGATATAGCCAAGTCGAGAAAAAAACCGTGTAATTTTAATGCTGCGAGTTATGTGCAATAGCGTCCTTCTTCAAAAGGTCCTACGCCAGGCGCACGTCATCCAGAAATGTTATTTTTTACAAATTCCACCCAAAACTTTCGGTGTAAATTTTTTGTCTTTTCTATGGTAAATGTAAATACGAATACGATGTGTTATCTGTCACATTATAATGACATCATAAAATGTTTGATTTATTTTTGTGAAAAGAAACGTATATCTGAAATTAGTATTGTTCCCGATTCGTCTTCGAATATATTGAAATTTTTCGCCGTATTAGCTATACCTAAATAAAATATTTATTTATTTAAGTAATATTGTTTACAATACTTCTTTTATAGTGCAGTTATTTTTCTGGATTGAAGTTTCTCAAAATAGTTCATTATATATAGTTAAAAAAAATATATATATATATACCCTTATAGTATATGTGCGTGTATATATATATATATATATATATATACTATATATATATGTATATAATTATAATATATATATACTTATGATATGAGGTATAGACTTATATATATAGATATATATATATATATATAATATGATAGTATATATATATATTTTTTTAATATAGGTATATAGTCGGTCACAGCATAACCTAAGTTTATACCCACTGCACGCCACTGGGATTATCCCCCTCTCCTCTCCTTTCATTTCTTAGTTTGTAGAATTGTATATAATTATTTTTTCAATTGATTCAGCCACATTAAAGATTGACATTTAAAAAAATATTGATTGTATTATTTGTATATATCTAATTATTTTATTTGATTACTTACACCAACAAAATATCAAAATGTATAATGTCTATTGTTTTTGGTTTTTCTAAATTATTTGAAAAATTATTTTTAAATATTATTGCAGAAGTTCTTGATTACTCGCAATTATTGGAAAAAAATTTAGAATTGGGCTAGTAGTTATATTTAATTAATTATTAATAATATTTTGTTTACTTTTACATGCTTTACTAATTTCTAATGATTCTAAATTATTTAATTTCAGACCAAAATTATTTATGTGTAAAATATAAAGACTTAAATTTTTATGATGTTTTTATGATCAATGATTTTCAAATTCAGAAAAAAACATTCACAACTCTTACATTGAAATTTCGACCGGTTTTTCCAATACAAAACGCTGTACAATCTTTGCACAACAGTTTATAAACACCTGAATTATTAAATATATTATCTTTATCTTTTGAATTTATGATAAATAACATGGAACGGTTTTTCCGGAACATGTTGGTGTAATTAATCAAATAAAATAAGTAGATATATAAAAAATAATACATCAATATATTTTGTATGTAATTACTAATTTTAAATAATTCTATTTGATCCTCTTTAATTTTATGTATATAATAACTATTTATTTATATTTCATGGAGAATATTAAATCCACCAGTATCAGCGTATTTCTCCCACTCACGTACATCACTACACAGTATATTTTTTTCATCAATTCGAACACTACAATTATTTTTGCTCTTAGTTGATGCCATTGTACGTGCTTTGTTTTGCATAACATGTGGCCTGATTAAAGTAATAGTCTTTATTTATTACTGGTAATTTTTTGTAGGTCTTCCTCTGATCTTATGTTGATAGCTCTACCTTTTTCATTGGCTCTCCCAAATAATTTGCCATTTTTAAACCAAGTAAATTTTATGTTGCACTTTCTGGCATGCTGTTTAGCCTTTCACATAAGTTCCCTGTAGTACGGTGTCAATCTCTCACTGACGTATATTTGCTGGTCCCCCTTACCCACGATATCATTTGAGGTTACATTATGCGTCCTCTTTTTTACTAATTCGTCCCTATTATATTTATTTGAGTTTGTAGCTACCAAGTTAGGTATACCGCTTTGGCAGATATTGTTTTATATTATAAATCACATCGGTGACACAAGTTTAGCGGATATGTTTTGAAGGTAATGCGTATATTCGCGAAAAAATCAGTGTGATTATGCACATCTGCCGAATGCACAATCAGTCTGATGCATGCTTAGTGGATGCTGATGGCGTGTGTATGAAATGCGCTGTGTGAAGGTGCATGACAAGGCTGAGCGGAATGTGATACAGGAGGAATAGAAAGAAGTACTCACAATTAACTCGTTGATTTATTAAAGACACTAAATTTACATGTTGGAGAATTCGTTATACAACAATATATGGAGAGCGAGTTTGAGCGTGGTATCGCGGGCGCGGTCTGTGAGAGAATGACTTGGTACCGGCGGGCTATCTGGTCGGTACTTTGCCGGCGCCTCGGGCTTCTCATTGGGCGGTATCCCTCGAGCGCGATTGGTCCGTTTCGCACGCTCGAGGGACTAGAGTCCGGGCAGGTCTGGCTCCACCACTCCACTTTTGCGAAGAGTAGGAACGCGTCGTGAATGTTCTATCTCTTTCTCATCCAGTGGAATTCCTAATTTTTATCTGTGTCAACAAAGAGTTGTATTCTCAATAGGTATAACTTCTAGGTCTGAAATTTCAATTACTTTGTAGAGGAATTTTTTTCCCGGTCAGCAATTTTGTGTTTAAAACCATTACTTAGAATATCAAGCTTTCTTCAATACCCAGTGCTACTTTTATCTTTTCTTGTATTGTTTTTTGTGTTTTTATTATGTCCTCATACTAAGAGGACACAAATTTAATTGCCTTTTCCAGGCTCTCTAATTTATTGTCAATTATTTTTAGATAATTTAAGCTAAATAAGCTAACATAATTTCCATTTTAGAGTCATTCGAGTCGGTGCCATCCGTGGTAGCTTGCTGCACAACTAAGCTAATGTTGGGGGTTATTTTGCACTTTGAACATTTCCAGGATAATTTATTCGCTCTTGATAGCTTTATTTATAAAAATAATTAGCTTGGGACACGCTTTTTTTCTCAAATAGAATGTTTAAGTTTATACGATACAAAGTTATTTATAACACTCCATATATCTTGACATTGGACCACGACCAAGATGGTGATATTATTTCAAAATAATTGTAAAGTTTGGTACTTAACAAGATCTACTGTTATTTTTTCAATAATGTGAAAAACAAACCCAAAATTCTAAAATTCATTTAAAATTCATTTAAAATTCATTTAAAATTCATTTAAAATACTAAAATTATTTTTTCAATAATGTGAAAAACACACCCAAAATACAAAAATTCATTTTACACTTAAAAAAAGCGATAAAAACTTTGTCATACACATAAAATATGTGCACGACAGTGCATATTCCGCTCAACGAGTAAGAAAAATAGAGGGATGTTTGATATGACGGAATATCAGCTCTAAAACGAAAATAAGAATCGACATCATCATAAAAAATCCCCATAAAAGATAGGTAAATCTGAAATTATCCATGGTAAGTGGCGTATTGTCTGATCCCAGGAGATGACTGCGATTTCTTTTCAGATAAAATTCGTACTTGATAGACCTCCTCCAGTGGTCGAGAAGTCCGCCTTCAAACAGCGAGGTCTGAGACTTTTCCAGAGGTTGGAGCAACGGCAACCCTCTTCGCACCATCAAAGAGAAAAATATTTCAATCACCGGCTCCTTCATCACGTGGGCTAATTCTGCACCGTCCACGGACAGGGTTTCTTCTACCAGAGACTCCGCCACAAACCTCGGACACAGTAGAGCCGTGTCCCTATCGTGAACAATTTTCGAAGACATCGCAGGAGGATCAGAGATGACGAAGAGTTTTTCGGCTAGAAGTTGGCGCACCGAGAGTCGTTGCTTCACATTTTCTTTATCCGGTTCAGTTGTCACGTATTTGCAATGGTCCTTTATACATCCGATCTTCAACCCCGATCGTTGCAGCTGTTCCATGGTATCTATTTCAGAACTATCAGCAACTGCAAGTCTCGTGGTAATGGTTCCAATATAGATATTTGTGACCGCCAAAGCCCAGACACTAAGACCAGCAAAAAATATCCTTTCCTTTGAACTAGTTGGTATTTGGAAAGATGAGTTGCTCACGACGCAGACAGTAAGCATTATGATCACTACAAGAGCGTTGAATTTTTCTGTACAACTGAACTTCTTATGATCTTTGTGCGATGATGACATATCCTTGTTCACTTTGACCACCGTCCAAGCAATTATATTAAGTACAATGAATAATATGGAAATCTTGGAAACGGTTGCATCTAGTACGCTAAATAAAGTGCCTACGATTTTGACTTGAGGAAGAGCCTTCGGGACAAGTAAAACCAGACTAGTTTGTTCCGTGGATTTTAGATACTGAGATTTTTGTAATCCGCTCGTTTGGAGGTACTCCTGATTGCCGAAGATATCTGCCACTCCTTCCTCTACGGCCATGATTCCTCCGTCGAGCGTTCCAGCATGATTTTTTTTTTCTCTGGGGAAGCTATATATTGGTGTGAAATTAAAAATTCTCGCGTATTCTTTGATAACTGTGCCTTCATATCCCATAAACCGTATTATTTTCCCCTTATCATCAAAAACTGGTTCACTAAGTAATTTGAAATTGCGCATTGTTACTTTGATTGGATACCCGTTTAGATTTTTAAGTCTGCCTTTCAGGTGTGAGGTCATCTGAATCCAGTCTGCTTTTGTGCTACCTTCAGTTAATCTAAAATTCCTGTACGACAACGATTCTGAGTTATTCTCGATTACGTTATAAGGATTAGCAATGAAAACGTTCAAGGATACACTGGAAGCAGTACCGTACATTAGCGTTGTGTCAGCTACTAAAACGTTGAAATAGTACAGTTGTGTCCATGCCTTACGTACAAATTGTTCAGATTCCAAATTCACATGATTAATTGGAGTTAAAATAAGGAATAATTCGTTTCCGTCCTGATTGTGATATCTTTGCCAGATTATTTCTAAAATATTCCAAGCGTCCATTAAATCCTGCGCGTAAATAATGTAGTTTTGTCCTACTCTATTTAAAGGAGTCGTTGTCAACCTGGAAAATACATAGTATAATATTAATAAGTTAGAGGAACAATTTTGGAGAATTCTGATTTCTAGAGCAAGTCCTAAAGTTGAGAAAGGAAAACCAAAGCAAGCAAAATAGACAGCCTTTGAAAAGTTTAATTACAAGATTTGGAATAAGACGATACCTTAAATCTCAAAACATATATATATTTTTTTTCATTTTTGTCATCGAAGCAAACACATTTTAGTAAGACATAATAACTTAAAAGAAAATAACTCTTTGTTTAACACCACTTTTTTAGTTTTAAGCCAACTAGTTTCAGCTCACGGCGGAGAAATAAAAAAATCATTAAAATTAAATAAAAACTATATACTTAATAAACACATTGTGTTAATCATGAACTTCCACTCCGTAAACGAAACAACGCTTAATTTATTAAAGGATTTGTGTTATTAAAAGACAAGAAATGTTGTGCTTACTTAATTACGGATATTTCACGTATTTTATAACCGTCCGAATTCGGAGACCATCTTTTACCCCTTCTATGGGCAGTTTCCTGGGATATTCTGCCGTGTACATCTGACAACTCTGACCGACATTTCGGATCCCATCATGCAGGGCTGATGTGATGAATGTATGTTGATTTTAACTATTAACATTATTCTAAAATATATATAACAATATGCTACAAGACACATGATGGTGACAGCAAAACTACTTAGATGTTTTCAGAGTCTACATCTGACAGCGTTTGATATTAAAAAGAAACGATTTGATTCCATTCCTGAAATAAACACTTACCTCGCGCTGATTTTCTTCCGAAAGACTTGCAAGTTGCATTGGTTTTGAGATATTTGAAGAACGACGTCCATTACCGCATCATGTTGTGTCTCCTCGGACGAACACACGTTGATCGTGTGACCTTTGAATAAAAGACAGATGAGACTCGTCCAAACGCTGAATAGGGTCTGGTTTCCTTGGTAAGGATCGTAATGAAATCCACTTAATTCTTCCAACATTGTACGTCCGTATCAAGCTCTCAATTTTTTGTTGTATTTATTTTCGTCTTCTAAAATTCGCAAAGTCGCAGACGATGCACGTTGAAGGTATGACTGAATGCATATGGATAAATTTATTATAAGTACATAAATTCGCAGAGGTAAATTACTTTTCCATATTTTATTTGTCAAATAAGGGAAAATTATTTTTCCATTAGCATATTAATAGCACGTTGCGACTGTCACTGAAGAAATATTTTCAAATCAATCAGCAAATGTATATCTCTCTATACATATTCATAAAACTCAACGTCTGCCTGTTAGTCTGTTCTCTAGCAGCAGAAACTTGGCCGGTAGATTTCAGCTTATGTTATGAGTCTAAAATGTCTAAGCAACCATGACCTAATTATCAATAGTTGTGGAGTTATGCAATATGAAACTTTGCACTTTTCCAATTTTTCTGACTTATTTTTAACAAAACGTTGAATTATTTTATTTAATGTTTATCATTTAAGCATCAGTCATCTTTAATTTTGTAATCAAAACATTTAATTATATCGAAAAATACTTATTTTCAGACGGATCTGTTGTATAACCCACGGGACCATGTTCTTGGATTGCGCCAACATCATTTCGAACGATAAACGAACCTGTTATTTCACCCGGCAAAGGTTGAATTAAAATCTCTGTGTTTTTTTTCACTTTGTCGGCAATAGTTATTCCAATTTGGTTCCGGGAAGAGATTTTATAGTCGGGTAGACATTGATCAGTCTTTTTTCAGAGCTGGAACGAACACCATCCTTGGACAGAGATTCTTCCAACATCGACTCCGCTGTAGACCTTGGACACACTAGAGCCGTATCTCTATCGTGAGCGATTCTCAGAATTATTTCAAAAGAATCGTAGATTGGAGAAGGTTTTTTGGATGTATGCATGCAGAGTGAACTTATGATAACGTTAGCAAATCGAAAGTGATGGTGTTCGAGAGAGAAGAAAGAATGACTAAATGTGATGCAATTGTAAACAACGAATGCTTAGAACAAGTGAACGACTTTGTGTACTTGGGAATTATGTACACAACAATGTTGGTAGACTGCGGGTAACAGAGTAAATGGTGCTCTGAATGCCATTATGGCCAATAATAACCTGTCAAAAGAAGCAAGACTAGCGATACATAATGGCGTTCTTGTGCCAACTCTGATGTATGGAAGTAAATCCTGTAATTGGCAAAAAAGGAATGAATGTAGACTGAATGCGGTGGAACAGCAGTCACTAATACGCTTTGTGGAAAATCTTTGGTCGACAGAGTGAGAATGAACAAATTAAAAGTGAATGTAATGCTGGCTGTAGTGTGGTAGATAGAATAAAAAAAGTAGTGCTGAGATGGTTTGGTCATGTAGAACGTGTGAGTGAGTAAAGAATGGTTAGGAAAATATATGGGGCGAGTGTTAAAGGCAAGAGGAATAGAGAGCGTCCGCGAAAGACCTGGCACGGTCAGATGCTACAAGTATTGGAGGATGGCCATGTTAAAAGCCTCAACGACTGTGAATGTAGCGGAAGCAAATGTGGCGTGTCAAGATAGACGAATATGGCGTTTTATCCAATCTGCCTACCCCTGCGGAGAAACGGCGTGATGGTTAGTTAAAAATTATCGTGGTAACACTGCGCTCAAGCTCTTGCTAATATCACGTTGGTTGAACATCACGAATGACCGACCCTCGTCGCGTGACGCTCTTGTATTTATAGGTAAATTCCTTCAAGATTTTACAATAACTGCCTAGATAATTCGAGAGACTTGTGGAAATTTCCGGAGATTACGAGATACTTGTGGAGCGTTCTAAACGATTCCAAATTGTTGTTATCAGCATAACCGAGTGATAAATTTCGAGAGGCTCCGACAGTGCGCAACCTCTCCCGGTTTTTAACATTTTGTGACAAACCAGCCGTTCAACGCATGTTGCTACGGCCGCCTCTCCGTGGGGTGCCAAAAAGATGCTATAAATATATACTAGGGCTTAGCAAAGTTGCGAACCAATGTTCCGTCATTTTTGACGGTTTAGGATAATTGTGTTAAACATAAAATTATTGTTAAAACTTTGAAATTGGTGTATCTGATTGACCGAGCTTCGCTATTTACTCCCTTTTGTTTTAACTCGTGGCGTCTGATTGATTGATTGATTGATTGATTGACGCAAAAACTTTGGATCGTTTTTTAACCCTTTTCCCGTAATCTAATCGAGCTGAAACTTTTCAAGCAGACTCGTGGCGACGATCAAAAAGATATATCAAATTTTCGTTAAAAAAAATAATAATTATAGTATAATTTTGAATTTTTCAAATTTTTAATGGTTTTTTTCATACAACTGAGTAAGCTGCGACGCAGACACGAAAACTGATATAATTTTGGATTTTTGGAAATTTTTTACTACTCCCTCCCGTAGCGTCGCCCGACCGAAGCCCAACGCGTAGGTTAAGCGCCAAACCAGTTTCCACTAGTAAATGAGAAAGGGAGTATAATAAAAACTTGGTTTTTATAGGTTAGTTTTTTAATAATGATGCTACCTTTATCATTTTATTTTTGAAAATTATAAATGTTCGGAACTCCTAAAAATAACAATCTCAACAAAATAATTTCCTAGAGATGACAGTATATCGCTAATCGCTGCTTATTATCAAAAACGGCCTATTTCAAAGTAGGTACCTCATTTTAATTTAAGTTTAATTCCATTCCAATGTTTACCGTGAGTAAAACACCATTTTCTTTAGCATTAAGATGGCCGCTTTGAGCTCTTATGTGACTGGTCGGATTTCGGCGCCATTTTTAATCACTATCGAATAAAACTGATTTTTGAATTAGATCATTATCGTCGTCATTGGGTTATTCATGATAGGCAGCGATATGTACTGTACGATATATACGATATATACAGCGATATATATTACATGAATTGCGGGTTAAATATTACAGGATTTGATCAATTATCATTCCTCCTTTTCGCGATTTGGGAACAAGCCGTATTGAATACGGTTCTGACAATCTATTGGTATCGAAAGGGAAAACATAAGGCCGGCCGCAGTTTGGATACGAATCATTACGTACGTATTCGTACGACTATATTCGCACGTATTGGAGCGCGTACATTGATTGCGTCTTGCACGATCAGTTACTTTGCGCATTTCTCCAATGACGTTTGTGCCAAATGAATAATCTGTATCTTCTGGAAAACTCTATTATGGCAGCCTTAAATAATGACAAATTTCACGACTATCTATCTAATAGATTCACAAATGCTGGTGCTACAAGAGCTCATAACATCGGAGAAATATTTAAAAGTTTTTTTGTTCGAAGTACATAATTATACCACACCTTCATTAAACCAAATTATTTAACTTACAGTATTTTTTAGTTCTTTAGAAATGTCTATCCTATCTAGAAATAATAGAGAATCCTCCGCGATGATCTGCGCTGATGGTCACGTAGTTGAATCACTTAAACATTTGTGGTCATGTCAAATTGACAAAAATTTTAATATCCGTCGTACGAAATCGCAAAAATTTCCGAACAAATCCGGATCGTGTCGGACGTCGCATCTATACGCGCGTACACGCACTCCTAAATCGTGTACAGTGTGTGATGTTCAATACTAGTTCGAAGTTCAGGAATGTACTTGCGTATTCGTACGTATACGTACTACTCAATTTCGTACAAAAACGCATCCGGTGTGCGGCCGGCGTAAGACGCTGCAATCAGTCTGTTTCATATCTCATTTAGCCGCATTTCCTGGTCGTCCTTTCGAAAACGATGTCACAAAGTCGGTTAGCCATTGTGCACGACAAATTACACACGGAAACATCGATCATCCTTTGATTTGGAATTTCACAGACGGGGCGCGATGAAAGGACGCGTCATTATCGGCTTTGTTAGTCATCTCCTCTGTGGCGCTCCTTTCACGGCGGCAGATCGGTCCATAGTCAGATAATCCTGAGGATTTGGGCGAAGCCACGCTCCTTCCCGACACGGGGGCCAGGTGTGCTGGCGGCCTGGGGGAGTTGTTACGTGTTGTTGCGAACCCATCCTGTCCACAGAGGTCTCCAAACGTTTTGAGAAATATTCGTCGGACGTGTTAGCGCGACGATGATCTATGTAATAAAAAAAACTAACCCATAAAAACCAAGTTTTTATTTTACTCCCTTTCTTTTTAAGTTAAGTTTACCATCATGTAATTAAATAATTGATTGACTTAAAATGAAACATGTCTAGACAAGTATCTATGTCAGAAACCTCTAAAAATATCTCTTTATTGTTTGATTTCTTCCCAAAAAACCGAAGTGTGCTGTCATCTGTGGACCAATTGTCATAAATTTTCGAATAGTGAAGTACCTATTATACCTACTGATGGAGTAATTCAAATTTTAAATATTCCGTGACGTTATCGGGCCGCCGTTGGTAGCTTTTGGAATGATTCCAATTTGAAAAAACCATTAAAAATTTGAAAAATCCAAAATTATACTATAATTATTATTATTTTTGAACGAAAATTTGATAGATCTTCTTGATCGTCGCCACGAGTCTGCTTGCAAAGTTTCAGCTCAATTGGACGACGGGAAAAGGGTTAAAAAACGATACAAAGTTTTTTCGTCAAGGTAACAAGCAAGCAGACGCCACGAGTTAAAAGAAAGGAAGTAAAAGTTTAAATAAATATTAGCTGTAACCCGTAAAAAATGACGGTACTTTTACATGTCTGTTACTAAGGAATAAAAATGTAATGAATGAAAAAAATTACTATAAAAAGATTACAGACGTTACACTAAGTTACGGGGACAGACAGATAGACAGATATTTATTTCATTTTTCAACGTAAGGCAATTAAATTAATTTCGGCCGATAATCAACAAGGGAGTGTTTAAAAGATGATAACTTGATACTAAAAACATATATCGTAATATTCTAATGCTATTTTTTCTTGATACCCAGGGAACTAATACATGAGCAAAAACGAAATTTACAAAATTTACAAAAAAAAAAAAATTACAAATCGGTTTACTTTTCTTTACATCTCAATTTTTTGTCTATGGATTTATTCATGTCAGATTGGGATTTTTTATACCAAATCGATGGGAAATTTGCAATTTTTAAAACTAAATTACATGATAATTTATAACATGTGTGTTCTATTGAAAAAACATCCCTACATCATGGAAAAGTAGGTACCTACATTAGATAAACAGTAATTTTAAAACAATTTATGTAGGTAGGTACTGCCAACATCTGTAATTTTAATAACAAACCCGTGCGAACTGATTGAATTCTAGCACTGTATACTATTGTATAATTATATTGCAATTGCTTGTTCAGATTTTGAATTTGAATTGAACGAAATTATATTTTCATCGACCTTCGATTTCTATTGATGCTCTTGGTAATTATTTTTACATAAAAAGAGGAGGTGAAGAAAGTTCACAGGCAAAGTTTTAACGTCGCTGCTCTGTAGGTAAGTAGTCAGCAAGATGAGTCACGTCTCCTCAACGATATCAGGGAAGACTGTGTAGGAACTAAAACGGTAGAGCTAAATGTAGTAAAAAGTACATTTTTTTGCGCCGAACCAACAGAATCGAAAAAATAAGAAATTTCGTGATGAAAAATTTAATAAACCGTAAAAAAATATTACTTTATTAATATTCGATCACACTCTCAATTAGGGTTGCCACCCGTACTTTATTATAAATTATTGTACATTATTTCGGGTAATTGTACTCTGTACTTCATGAGAACAATAAAGTACGCGAAAATACTTTATTTCACATGATTCGATTTCTCTGGGATTCATTTTACTTATAACATACAAAAAAAAAGATGATCGTAGAAATTTTTGCGTAAAACGAAACGAGAGAGTTACCGGGGTCGATGACGTTATCGATTGTTGCCGAAAAGGTTCGATAATTGACGATATACCTACCCTGTGGCGGTCGCCACATAAACGCTCGTTTTTTAATGCAACCTTACCTCAAATGTCGACATAGTCAACGTCATTATAAACATTTCTTGTTTGTTTTGTGTATGGCGGATTGAGCGCAGTTAAAGTACGATTAATTGGTTTTATAGATTTTTTTCTGTGATGAATAGCAAATGGCGAGACGAAAGAAACAAAGCGGCACTGAATCTGATAAAAATTAATGACTTATTTACTTTAACTTAAATAATATAGACTGCAAACATGCTGCGCAGTTGTTTAGTTGTGATAATTATTTGTTAATAGTTGCTAAAAGTAATAAAAAATATGTTTTTAAGCAAAATAAAAAAGTAAAATAAATCGTACTTTATTTTGACACATTGTACTTTTTCTTCTACCTTTAATAACCAATGTTCTTTATTTGCACAAAAAAAGGTGGCTACCCTACTCTCAATATACCAATACACTTAATATAATAATAATTATACTCTCGTCGCGAGATTCATAAAACCCCGAATGGCACATAAATTACTGACAACATTTGGGCTATAGTGATTTGCAACGAAATACCAATGTCATTCTTTTTCTTTTCCCTAAAGGGTCCTGATTACATAAATGAACAAATTTTGGCGCAACCAAGTTTAAAAGCAGTTATTTTAAGTTTAAAAATGATACATTTTTGACACTTCACGCCCTAGATGCTCATATAAAATATATGTTTTTGCTGTTTTATTCATAGAAATTGACAAATCACGTTTATCATAAGTGGGCCCATTCACTAAATTTCATGTCAACTATACGATCCTGCATTACGCCGGCGCAGCGCGGCGACTTGCCATGCAATATAATGAATGCCCCGCATTAGCTGAGAAAAAATCATTGTGAAGTTGAATTTGCAGATTATTGTTTCCATTTGTTAGGAAATGGAAAGTTTGATAATATTTGTTGGCAATAATATGATATTTATAGATGTGATATATCGTCGCTGTATGTATAATTAATCCTATGTGACGTTTTAGTACATTCTGAGATAAACGAATAAAACTGTTTTAAAAAATAATTGCACAGACTAGATTTATAAAAAATATTTTAAATAATTACTGGGCTGACTTTCCAGATGAACGGTAATGTTTTTTAGTATATCTCCATTATTTATAAGATAAATTAACAAATTGATTCATTCATCTCAGAATGTCCTACTAAACGGCACATAGGATTTATTATATATAGGTACAGCGACGATATATAGAATATTTGGCCTCAAATGGTTTGTTGGTGAACAAATTACGTTTATATTATACTTTAAGTGATAGGTTGTCTGATTGTGGTAGATTAATGGATTTACAATGAAGTAATATTAGGTCCTTACATATGAAATTGGCGTTTAGTATGGGAGGAACATAAAGCCGATTTTTTTTTATTATAATATATTTATTTAATCAAAGTATGTACCATTGCTATCTATGCACTTTTGCCATCTCATAGGTAGTTCATCGATCCCTTTACTAAAAAAACCGTTCGGACGGGAATCAATAAAATCTTTGAAGGCGGTTTGGACTGCCCCATCGGAGTTGAATTTTTTCCTTTGCAAGAAGTTATCCAAATTTCGAAAAAAATGGTAATCTGTTGGGGCAAGGTCCGGAGAGTACGGTGGATGTCTTAGACATTCCAATTGAAGCTCCTCTAATTTGGTAGCCGTCTGTTGTGCAGTGTGTGGTCTAGCGTTATCATGAAGCAGCAGTGGCCTAGAGCGATTAACCAGCCTCGGTTGTTTAGCAGCTAGCTTTTCCATCATGGTTTGCAGTTGCTGACAATAGACATCTGCCGTAATCGTCTGGCCAGATTTAAGAAAGCTGTAGTAAACGACACCAGCACTAGTCCACCAAACGCTCACAAGTAACTTTTTTGGAGTCAATTTTCGCTTGGGGCATGGTATGGCTGGTTCGGCAGGGTTCAGCCATTGCGATGAGCGCTTCCGATTATCGTACAGGATCCACTTTTCATCACAGGTAATGATTCGATTTAAAATCCCTTCATTATTGTGCCGGTTGAGTAATGCAACGCAGCAGTCAACGCGCGTTTGTTGATTTGCTTCACTCAATTCGTGAGGTACCCACCTTTCAAGCTTTTTCACCTTACCAATTTGCTTCAAGTGGATTAAAACAGTTTTATCACTAACACCGCAGCCTGCAGCTAACTCGGATGTGGTTTGCGATGGATCCGCTTCCACAATAGCCTTCAATTCTTCATTATCAACTTTGGTCTCTGGCCGTCCACGGGGTTTTGTTCTGCAGGTCGAAATTTCCAGAACGAAAACGTTGGAACCAAAAACGCACTGTGTTTTCTTTTGTGGCACCGTCGCCATACACATCATTAATCCTTCGAGCCGTTTCTGCAGCACTGGTGCCACGGTGGAATTTCGTACTCGTAAATAACGCGATATTTCAAGTTTTTCATTTTGTAAACTGAGTTGACGCAAAGAAAAAAACAATTGAGGAAAAAACAAATGAATTATAATTTTCAAAACACAAATACATGAGTAAATAGCTGTATAAATTTGGATTTGGAATTCCTAACCAAAGAGAAGATATTTGAGATCAAATTTTCCAGTACGGCAAAACGCCAATTTCATATGTAAGGACCTAATATTTTGCCTCCTACTCCTAAATTTAATGAATAAATTTGTTTTAGATGAATCCTTGGTTATTATTACAAGATGTCATTGGTCCTGCCCGATTATATCCTCCACATATAAGAAAAGTTTTTTATTGAACCGGTTAATTATTTTAATCGCATGATAATTGCTACATTTTGTTGGCAGAATGGATGTCATCCTGAATTATGTATAAATTCATATGAATTTTGTGATAAGGATTTCAAGTTTCGTGGTCGAAAAAAAAAAGATTTATGTGTAAATTGGTCATCAAAATATTATTGTACTAAATATAAAGCTTACGATATCCAAGAAAATCGAGTTTTATTGCTTGCCCAACGTAACTTTGAACTAAAACCCGCCCCGCCCGCACCCGGCGGTATTGTATTTGGTCGGGAGCTGTGACATCTTGATTACCAATATACACTGAATTATTATGTCCAAAACATCCTAAACAGTCCGGGATGGTGGAAGAACAATTGCCAACGAAGTATTAAAGTTTTGCGAAGCTGAAAAAGCGAATAATGGACCGATATTACCGTCTGACAGTTTGACAGATAGAGTGTCCGCCATTACTGCATGGTTTCTTTAGTGCTGCCCGACCGAATTTCTGTATTTAATACGACACGGATCACCGGACATTCTGTACATTATGTATTGTGTAATAAATTTATACCCTGATAACTTCTATTATGCGACAGGAACGCCCTCCCTCGTACGCCAAGTTATAGTGGTACGTCTATACCATTATACTGCATGACAAGAGCTTATCTCCATTTTTAACACAAAATTGGCCTTTTCCCCATTGGATACGATAAGAATGTATTAACTTCTGAAATAAACGGTCCAATACCACGGAACCCCTTATCTGACTTTTATTGTGTCTTTTTTATTCCCTTATCATTATTATTGATGATTTTTATGATCTTTTGTTTTTATTAATAAATGATTAATAAAATAATTAATTTTAAAAATAATCCATTGTCTATGTTTTGCATACAGGGTTGATGGGCCGGTTGTGGCCACTCCCCCGGTTTTGGCCACTTGGACATTCAAAGGTGTATAAGACAATGAAAATATATTTGTTATCTTATTTATGCCGATCAATTCTTTAAACTGTGTTTTTTTTGTTGATAAATAACAGTTTTTTTTTTATTTTATTTTTTTTTTTACATCTCAGACCCACAAAACATCACATTGATATTTGTCTGTAGGTGCATCAATACATATATATAAATAAATTGTATTTACCAGAAATACATTCATATTAATTAATTACAATAGATCTTATAAACTCAAATACAAATCAACAATACAAGAAAAAATACAAATATTACCAAAATCAAAATAAGTCTCTTTTATTTAATAACATATTCATTAATTCTGTATTTTGCCCTTTTTTATTAATATCCATTTTGACACGACATGGGATTTTATTTAATATTTTTGGTATGACATATTTTAATGTTCTTTGTCCATATTTATTTATGACCTTCGGTATTCGTAGTCCTTCTTTAACCGTAAATCTGGTACTATGTTTATGAATCAATCTACGCTTATATGTCCCATCTTCATGATATCGTGTAATTAGTTTGTACTACAAGATAGCATTAATTGTACAGCCTTTTTCTTTCTTTGAGTATTGGTTGAACTTCTTGGTGACATTCGTTAAAAATTATTAAATTCTTAGCAAAAACAATAAGGGTGATGTGAAAATAACTTTTTAATCACTTATGTTTGTGTTCGTGAATCAATATTTAGCCTATTGAAGGAAAGTCGTAAGAACATTGTTTTAAGGTTATTTCATAATTTAGTTTATTTCTTAGAAGAAAAATGCCACAACTGGCACAGAAATCTTACTTTTGTTCTAGTTTTGGCCATGAACATGGCCACAACTGACTCACACGTGCGGTAATTTTGGCCACCTTTTTTGAAAAACATAATTAGGTAAAATAATAAATACCGCAATTCGCTATAACTTCATGTGCATTTCGCGTATCACGGTATGTTTTATTGTCCTTATACACGGTTATGAAAATAATTTCTATCTATTTCTGACTGATACATTTAGTAGGTACGTAATAGAAGACAGCATAGACTAGATGTCTCAGGTTTGTTTCTTAATGACTAGTCTATATTTATATACGTCTATACCTTTATAACATTTATAATTTGTAAAAGTAACTACCCTGATCGATGATATCGAACTGACAAGTTTTGAAACGTACTTATGTTTTCATTCTAAATTCATATTTGCCAATGTCTTTCGAATGTCGTCCGCGCACGTTCAAACATTCTTGTTCCAATGTTTTGTTTCCATAGTGCCTAATAAAATAATCTCTTAAACTTGAACATAAACAAGTTGCGTATTGACTATAGGAAAGTACCGACTACGTGTAGGTATAAATGACATTTGTTTACGTTTTCTCATTTGCATTTTTATTTTCATAAATTAAATTAAATGGAATAAGATGGAATAGTTTTGAGTGTGGTCGATGAAATAAGAGATTTGGATGTAAATTGTATACAAAAAGTTTTCTCTATTTCCCATATCAATTGCACAGTTTATATGGCATTAGAAGCCCTAGCATTCTTTCTTAGATTAAGTAAAGTTTAAAAAAAATGTATATATGTATTCTATTATTTTTATATGTACCTATTATTTTATATTTAAGTGTCTGGTTAGACCGTTACAAGAATTTGATTAAGTTGTTTGGAGCACTCGGTATTCTGTTCGTATGACTTATTTGGATTCCAAAATAAATTTCTTCCGTCGAATATCAGTGATTACAATATTCTTAGATTTTAGATAGAATAGATTAGATTAGATTTTGGATAGAATAGAAATTGGAGACTAAAAGAATAGTGACGGATCTTGCCTTTTTTCACCAAAAACTAAACGGAATTATCGACTGCCCTCGTCTACTTTTTTCAAATTTTCACAGCAAAGGCTTCTTAGACTAGCAAACAGGTTGAGCAGATAGACGTTTTTGTCACTAATCTAATTAAATTCAAATCTATCTAAAAATATTTTCATACTTAAATATCAAGTCGTTTGTAGAAACTTATTCAAAATATCTTCTCGCTAACTATCTACTAAATATCTCGCTTCTTCTAATTTGCTGGTTTTCATTGTCTCGGTGTGAATTTTTTTATGTAGTTTATAAAGTGTTCTTGTGTTATCTAAATAAAATAATTTCGTTGTCTGTCTGTTGGTCCGAAACGTCCATAAATTGTTTAAATTATAACGTTAGATATTTAGAGTGTGACACGCAATCAGCGGGTGGCTCAACACGCAAGGGTTATTAATTATGTATTATTATGTCGAAGGGTTTACAGCTAGTACGTAGGTAATAATAATAGCCGTGCATAATACTACTAACACCTACTATAGCTTGTGTTATTGCTTAATATTGCAATACATTACCTTTACTGTTTGTGAAAACCTTAAATAAATAAAAAAATAAAAACAGCTTGTAACGTTAAGTGCGTAAAATTTTTTAGAGGGTTTTAAGTTCGGGGAATAGTACCTATGTAGGAACTATTCGTATCTTTGACTATTATCTTAGATCTGAGAACTATTAGTATGTTTGTTCGAGTTTTTATTATATTTTTTTAGAAATTATATAAAAATATAGACGAAAATTTGGCCTCCTTAGTACTCTATCTCTATGACCATGTCTCAAATTTATTTATTTATTCGAAGTAAATAGAGGCGGTTGCATCAATTTGGTTTATAGTAATCTTTCGTAAAAAGCAAAGAATTTTACGAAAACGGGTTGTTTGGTGGAAAACGATGTTCTAAATTCTAAACGAAAGATTACTATGAACCAAATTGATGCGACCTGCCCAGAATTTAATTTTTATTTTACTCTTTAATAATTTTTGTTGAATAACAAATTGACTTAAATCACATTTTTTTATAAATTCCACAATAATTTTAAAGAAATATCGGTTCTAGTATTGACATCTTTTAAACATCGTATGAAATATTTAATATCAGTCGACATCATCTATGGTCGGTATAACAGATTTCTGTGCATAGAAAACGTTCGTTTTCTCCATAGATGTACGTCTATGGTTTTCTCAAAATGTTGATTTCGAGAATCTGTACGTTGTAGCCATAGATAACATAATAATAGTTGTAGCAAACGTCTCGCATCTTCCGTATATGTGTATCTATGGATGTGAAGCAAAATGTTATGTCAAATAATTTTGTGAATGGCCGGCCGGGTCCTAATATATTTTTTAAATCATCGCCATGGCCGTCTCATTCTGCAGTAAAAGATTACTGTTGAGGGGTAATGCTTTTTTGTACCATAAAAGGTACAATGGATATATTGTGCTGTAAGTTATTTTGTACTTATCTCTTTATTATGAAATAATATACCTAATATTTTTCCCCATCGGAGCGATGTACATATAAACATTGATTTAAAAATTAGATGGACATTTATTTAATTTCCAAATACGCTATCATAATGTTTTTAAACTATATAACTTGTGTTGAGTATGTCCATGTGATTTTGACTTTTGACCATAAAATTTGGCTTATTTTGAAAAAAAAACACCAGGTTACCGAAAAATAATGTTCTTACAATGCCTATTTTCAAAATCCTTGAGCTACTAAAAAAATTTGCTGACAAATTGCCGAACTTAAGTTAGGTATTTACACTTGGTTATGTCTGAAAACATTTTTTTAGAATTGGAATCGAGAAGAAGGTATTGTATTCGAACTAAGGATATAAAAGACAGGAGTTTTCGAAAGGACAGGTAGCAAAACCAACCCCTAAACCGGCTCTAACAGCGAAAGTAATCTTATTGACTAAATAGTGGTACCGAAAGAGTATAACTTATTCTGAAATACCCAAACAATGCGGCCCAGTTTTATTACGATCCCCTGGACTGATAGAATGAAGAATTTTTAAAAAATTCGAAGAAACTTTTGAGGATATAACATAATTCTAATCATACTGCATTCAACTTCCTTAAATCTGATTACGCTAAATGTATTATGAACTAGCTCAAATTGATTGGTCTCAAATGAATCAGCTAAATTGCAACGATTCTCTTAACTTGTTTTATAATACATTATGGGAGATAATAGCTCGATCACTCCACAAAAAAGATCTTGAATTCAAAATACCCAAGTTGGTTTAGCAGTGCATTAAGACACCAGCTCCGTGAAAAAGAAAAATATAGGAAAAACACATAAAATACGGCAATTCAAGAGATTACAATGCTATTTCTATGCTGAGATCTCGCATTAAGAATAGTATTCTTCCCTGCTATCACTCATATATAAATTCTATAGAGGAATTATTACATATCGGGACTAAACGATTATGGGAATACACTAAAACCAAGAAATTCACTAATGCTATCCCTAAAACAATGTTTCTAAGAGAAAAATATGCCACATGTGGTTAGGAGATTTCTGATATCAACATCACTCATTTGCTCTCATTAATGACTCTTTCGATTCACTTTCCTATATACCGCTGCTTAAAAATGATATATTAACATGATGATGCGGACTAACATTTTCAAAAAATTGTATAATTGAGAGCGTTAGCTAATTAAGAATTGTTAAATTCTGCATTCAACGTTCTCTTCAAATCTTGCGCCATAAAATTTCCACATTTTCTAATTGATGCCAATTTTATAAATTATGAAATTTTCAAAGTTTTGTAGAGGTTAAATCTGGTTGTTTTTGTTTAAGAGATTGCATATTTTAATTAGAAACCTCCTGATTTTTACGAATGGCATTTTATAAATTTGACAGAAATTAAGAAATAAGCTATATCCACAAAGTATAAAATTATACAGAGATGAACTAAACCTTTTTTTAGGTGACGGGATTGGGACACAATGAAAGTATATCCGCCCTCACATGTATTTAAGATACATTTCTAATACAGACAATTCTTGCATAATTGAATACTTTAGTAAACGAAACATATTTTTTTTTTTACAATGGCATTGTTTTTTTTTAAATATTGTTCCAAACTGAGTCTCTTCAAGTAAAAACGTCTTTTTTGTAATAAAGCGCGACTTATTTACTAAGAGATATATAGTATTTAATTTAACCTTTTCATAATTGTTTCAAAATTTACAAGCTCATAGTAACTTTTTTAAGCAAGTCAAACATATTGGAACCAGACCCGTGTACGAAGAATTTTCAGTTCATACATATCTGTATATTTTGGTGGTCTGTGTTTTAGACGCATTTCCACAAAATTTATATTTTTTACAGCTTAAATATATAGATGTTAAATTACTGACCCAATAGATGTAAAGTTCAATGTGTGAAACAAATATTGAAATTGGCCATTATTAACTAAATAAACTAACTTCATAACATCAACAAAACATGACTTCTGAAAATCCTGATTTTCTAAAACGTTGCTTATGGGTTATAATTTTAAATTACTCAGAATAACTTATTAACTGCAACATTAATTTTTCAGTGTACCAGAAATCGGCGAAGACTTACGAGAGAAGAGCTCTCTTCTTAAAAGCGATGGGCTGCCAGAATTCAACACATTCACTGTCGAAAAGTGCATTGCTGCGATAAGCAAATATACGATAGATTACGAAAATGAAGTAAAAGAAATTGAAGAATCAATTGATAAAGTTCAGAATGTTTTTACCGATATAATTACACCTTTGGAACATGTGGACTGTCCGCTGGAGTTGACTTGGGGCTTGGCCAAAACTCTTTACATGGGTAACAGCACCATGATGCCGACGAAGACATACATGCAGATCCACAACCGAGCCCACAGAGCCGTCACCAGCAAGTTCCGTAGTGTACCTATCTACAAAGCGCTGGTTCAAGCCAAACGCACTAGCACAAAATCTCTCACTGAAGAGGAATCTAGACTCTTGGATAAATATAGTCTAGAAGGGCGACTAAATGGATTGGATTTACCCGATGAGGCTACAAAGATACGTTTGAGTACAACCTTACACGAACTTCAGGATTTAAGAAAGCAGTACCGGGACAAGCTGGACATAGCCAACAAACAATTCAGCGATACGATAAAAGATCCGGGAATCATGCGCGACTTTCCTCCTAAATTACTCAAAGCCATGGCCACTGACGCCAATGATCCGGAAACTGGGCCATGGAAAGCGACTTTGTCGCCCACCATATACGAAGGTTTTATGGAATATTGCCCGGACAAACACCTCCGGTGGAATGCGTGGCAGGCGAATATCGGACGTTGTTCCACTTTTGTAGATAAAGCACTGGAAACAAGTACCACTCTGGAGAAAATTAGAGGTCTTAGGCTTCAGCAAGCCAACATTTTGGGATTCCCGACATTCGCCGATATGAGTATGGAAACAAAGATGGCAGGTACCGTTGACAATGTAAAACATATGCTGTCTAGTCTGCTAGAGAGAGCGAGACCCATACAAGATGTGGAGTTGGAGAGACTGGATGTTTTTGCTAAGGAGAGGGGTTTCACAGGTAATTTCGAGTATTCAGACATTCCCTATTGGAAGAGAAAGCAAAGGAAAACTCTATATAATTTTGATCCGGAAGAAATGAGGGAATATTTCCCGATGCCTGCTGTACTCCAGGGTCTGTTTGACCTCTGTTCTAAACTATTTGATATCAAAATAGTTGAACGAACAAATGTAGAGACCTGGCACGAAGATGTCAGGTTTTATGACGTTTTCGAATCAGATAGTCCTACTCCGATTGCAGGATTCTATTTTGATCCATACGCGAGAGAATCTGAAAAAATCAAAGTCCAAGACAACTCTGGCTGGATGCTAACAGTGCGAAACCGCTGCTCGATTACTGAAACCCAACCCCTGGCGGCTTTAATTTTCAATTTTGACGTTCCCATTTATGGAAAACCGTCTCTGCTATCATTCAACGAAGTTACTTTATTATTCCACAAATTTGGCCACGCACTTCGGCATTTACTCACCGAAGCCAATTACTCCGATGTTGCTGGAATTTCCAACGTTGAATGGGATGCGGCTGATATTTGTGGACATGTCATGACGCATTGGCTACACGAACCATCAACTTTTAAAGCGATTAGCAGTCACTATGCCACACAAGAAACCCTGTCTGATGAAATTATCCAAAACATTCAGAATGTCAGAAAGCATATGTCAGCCTACGACCTTTGCAAAGAATTATATCTCTCTTCGTTGGACATCCAATTGCATTCGTCGAAAGGCTTTTGGCGTGACATAGTCAAGGAGTTGTGGCCCAAATACCACGCAATTCCTTACGATAAGAATGATGCTCATCCATGTTCCTTTGCCAAGATATTCTCCGAGGACTGGGGGGCAGCTTATTATTGCAACGTTTGGTCGCGGGTGATCGCAGCAGATGTGTACAGCGCCTTTTATGAAGCCAAAAATGACGAGTCTGCTATTCTGGAAGTCGGGAGACGTTACAGAGATACATTCTTGGCATCAGGCGGCAGTTGCCATTCTAACGAAGTGTTCAGAAGGTTTAGGGGCAGGGATCCCAGCCATAAGGCACTTCTTCACACATTGGGACTGAAGGGGAATTCTACGATCTCATCTGAACCTGAGAAGTAAAGTTTATTTTGTATCATCTTAAGTTTTATTTTGATTTCTGTTGTAATATCTATCTAAAATAACAGAGTCGCTGGTGTTGTAGCTCTTTGTTTATAAATACGTTTCAATAAATTATTTATCTAATATGTAATATTGTTCTGTTTCAATAAACAGCTGTTTTTATATGTGCGTTACCTTCACATCCTTTGAAAGATTTCAACAGGTATCACTTTTTTCTCGACGTGATCTCAACATTTTGTTTTCATCCAAAGCATTATATATGTATCGGACAGGTAGAATTATGACGACGGGATGATGATGATGATGACCCGTCTGAAGTCGTGAATGTTGGCCCTTTCTGGGGCCCAGGTCCGTTGTATGGGCGAATGCCGTACGCGGGACCCACCTCGCCTCCAAGCGGATAGTCGGCGCGGGCAGCGAGCCGGCGTTGCGATCCTAGCTGAGAGGATACTGCACCGACGCGATGTGTTGACATCTCCGACGGAGGGCGTTGGAATAATTCCACGAAGAAATTGCATTTTTGGTCTTATCTTATAAAGTGTTGAAATATTTGAAATACTTAAGAAAATGAAATATTTAAGTTTGATGAAATATTTAATGAAATATCTTAAGAATGAAATATTTAAGAATTAGATAAGACATTTGTAAATGTAATATTGAATAAAATTGATGTTTCGTGGTCTTGATATACAGGGAAAGCTCGCGCGATGGGGATAAAATCATTTTTAAATCGCGCGGAGCGCCGCGGACCATCATAGAATGGCCGCTATTTTGATGGAATTAATGTAAATGTCCTGCCTCGAAGAGGCGAGGAAGTAAAAATACATAAGTATTTTAAATGTGCCAAATGAGTCCTTTGTGTGGTGTTGTAAAGTAGAAATTAAAATGAAAAATGTTTATAAGAGAGTAAAATATCTTGGGTGGGCCCTGATAAACTCGCCGACCGCGCCGCCTGTACGCAGCCCGCGCGGGTTAATGGAAAAAACCCGGCGCCACGATGGCGCCGTGCGGCTGGAGTGAGGGCCGCCAGCAAATATTTTTGAACTCTGATTACGGACGTTACAGACATCCTAGCGAGCTGAAACATTTTTTATTGTGTTCCTCATGTGAACATCTATGGGAGTGATATGTTCTTGCATGTCTGAAAGTTAGCTAGTGCGCTTTATTTGTGGTGACATACTTTGTCTGCCTATTACTTCTGGACTTTGAAGAATTTTCTGCGCTCTGCACTCCCGGCCTGCGAGTACATCGGCGGCTTCGGAAGCGAACTCAGCGGACCGCACCTGCTATTTATTGTTTCCGTGGGGAACAATTTACTTACAATTTTTCCAACCTAAGGAAGGACCTTAAAACCGGAGCTGTCTAGTTTATCCCTAATAATTACTGTAACAAATAGCAGTCAGTGTAAAATTATACCCCTCGTAGTTCAATGGGCATGACAATATCTTCTCATATTGGGTTTTACCGGTTTAAGTCCCGGCAGGGTCACATATACAGGGTGTACCAGACCTAGCAGCAGAAACTTTGCCGGTAGATTCCTGACTATGTTATGAGTCTAAAATGTTCAAGCTACCATGATCTTATATCAATAATTATGGAGATATGCAATATCAAAGTTTGCATTTTTTTTTTCAATATTTTTTGCAAAAAGTTGAACTATCATTACAGTAACTTATATCGATTATGAAAAATTTGTTCGCTTTTGTACAAGTCGAATAAAATGATAAAAACCTTGCTTGAACATTTTAGACTCATAATATAGTCAGGAATCTCCCGGCCAAGTTTCTGCTGCTAGCTCTGGTACACCCTGTATATACATCTACATATATGATTTAATCAATGTTGGATGTTTTTGTAATGTGAGCCATTGAGTATCAAAATATATCTGTCATTTTTTTTTATATTTGAATAGTAATATATTCTCCAAGCTCATTCCTCCATTTTAAATATTTAACTATCATAACAAGTATCAATCTGAGGTTATTGCTTTTTAAAAATCAGCTTGAGTTTCAAACAAACCTCTACCCAAATCATTATAACAAAGTATGAATATCTTCATCGTTTAATAAAAATTTCATAAACATTTTTAAATATTTTACACTCTTACCAACTTCACTACGTCCTTGATAATGTAATTAATATAATTCTTTGCAGTACATAATCATCCTTAATACATTGTATTTTCTTGTATTTCAAAAGCAGCCTAAATCCATAGTCTGGTTTCAAAAAGTCAATTTTAAAAGTTAAGATAACTCTTAAAATATAAAAGTTACATTTGCATGTTATTTGAATTAAAAGTTTCATTTTCTTGCAATTAGAATGTTTTATTTTTAATTCTTTTTTCCATTAGTTTTTATTCCATATTATATTATCCGTGTTATAAATAAGAAGTAAAACAATTTTCTGTAATTTGCCAAAAAATTATTCATGGTGTTAGGTTTTGATTTTCAACTACTTGTGTGTTTTACTATACTAATTGGGCCTCATTGCCTATTGTTGCATTATTAAAGGTCTGTGCAAAATTCGCTCGAGATAGCGAGGTGTCAACGGGCTTGGGTAGTGTGCATTCACTTAAATAATTGATTCAAAACAAAATGATAGAATTAATTTTTAACAGCATACATTTAAATGTCAGAAATAATTTAGTATTACACATTTAATTTTCCTGCTGCCACTGTAGTTCTTAATACTTATTTTTAAAAATTAATATTATAGAGGAAGTAACACAATGACACACGATTAGATAACTACATACATATATATTAAAATCATTAACAAATAATTTTTTGTTTTGATAGTGATAACTGTATGTTAACACTATTAAAAAACAATGTATTGTTTTGATAATGATAACAGATAGTTATCAAAATAAATGTCTATAGATATTTTTGATTAGTAAACAAAGGTTCATGTATTTAAATGACCAGAATATTTTATTATAACGCCCATGTACTGCATATTCCGCTATCATCAAAACTGGATTCATACAACATTTGTTTAATTTTTATTTCCCTCACTGTGCTGTTAAAATATTTCATTCAAATTATGGAATAAACTACAGACGGCAAATTTTGTAACTTCTAGGTCAAAGTTAATATTTATTGTTTAAAAACTGTGATAAATTTCTCGACTATATGTATACAGTATTTAACTGAAACTGACAAATTTTCATTTTGAAATTCATACTACATATTACGTAGTCATCCCAACATCACCATTTACATTAATAATATGCATGTAAATAAAAATATAATATTTTAACTAAATAAACACACTGTAAAAAGTTTTACGTATCATAATACATGTTCAATTGGTGTGGGTATTTGGGTTTGATGCGGATGTTAGATTTTGCGTGAGTCCTCGCGCTCTCGCCACCAACGGGTGGTGAAGAATGCTTTCTTGAAAAAGCAGTTCTTGAATGAACATTCCTCGCTCCCAACTCCAATAACGGCGTTAAGGATCTAAAGTAAAAAAGTTTTGGTGTAATTTCGCAAACCATTAATACTTTGTGTTCCTCGCAAAATTACAGGACAGAAACATGAATGGAGTTTTTCAATTTATAATTTATAATCTGTTTACATGAATGGTTTATTCAACAGATAATTAAAGATTAATTTTGCCGAAGATATTATCATCCCTGTTGACGTAGAAATTATTAAAAGTCAAAGTAGTTGTCAGCTCTAAATACGTCAATAAAAGCAACATGATCAGCCCTGAAGCAGGTGCCAAGGTTATATCCGCACCAAGTTCTGTATTCATAACCATGTTTTACAACATTTACTTGAACAGGGTATATTAGCAACACATTATACAGTAAAACCCTGATAATTCGTATTCGCCATATTTCAAAATTTTCAAAACCCACCAGTCACAAAATGTTTCATAGTAGATTAACCCCGATAATTTGTTTCGAAATAATTTTTAGCCCCTTGCTCCGTAAATCAACACAATTTAGTCCACATAATTTGAAATTTCTTTCAAATTTGACAAAATTGAAAATAATATTTTGATTTTTTCGCAAGCGATTCGAAAAAATATGTCTTAAAATACTTTCATAATACAAATGTTGCAATCTTCGCTTCGTTCAAATTCGTTCAAAATTCGTTCAAATCTTAAAATATTAGCATAATGAATAATGCAAAAATACAGATGTTTTTCACAAAAATTTTTCAACACTTTTGAGCAATTTCACAATTTTTATTTTATTACCTTGAATTTTGAATTAACGTGGTTCTACTGCATACAATCCTTCTAGTTATATAAAGCAACATTAAATTTGATAACAGGATATTCACTGATACAACATTTTATTCTTCAAAGAATCAATCTTTTATTTGTACAGTTAAACTGTAATTTTGTAACAGAATTTCTAAATCAGTTTGTTTGTGCGTTCGAAGATCACTATTTGGTGTCGTTGATTGACGAACGGGCATTGATATGTCCCAGTTGTCATGAATTATTCTGTTCGTTTTAACAGCCTGATCTTTCTGATGTCCCGAAGTACTTTCGTTCCTGGGAACTTCTTTACACGCATCTTGAATACTTTTCTTGCAAGGCGCTTCGTTTTCGTGCAATCGTGGGATTGGTTTGCACACGGGCGCAGAGCTGTTAACGTGCGAGCAAAACGGGCAGGGAGAGTCACAAACGTCCATATCGGAGCTGATGCACATTCTTCTTCCTTCATTGCAAATGACGGGCAGATAACTTCTGCGCTGGCTCCCTGCTTGAGAACATCTTGCGTAGCAGTCTTTCATTTGACAAATATTTTGATATCTTGAAGACATATCTGATTCAATGCCGCTGTTGAAATGAGAAAAAGGTGTATTTTACGAAATGAATTCATATTCATGTATAATGATATGTTAATATGTTATAAGTTGTCATGATTGGTTGAAGAATCAGAGATACATTTTTTAAAAATATGTCATTTTTCTTCTCTTTCAAATATTTATTTATTTTTGTATTAACTATGCATAATAGAGGCGGGAAAAGGTTGGTAAGATCTCAGAAGGCTACATGTATATTGCCAAATACGTGCATGCTTGAGAAGCCTGAAAATATTAGCATGTGGTTCGTTTAGGGAATGGCCTCTGGCTATTGTTAACGGAAAAAGTTAAAAGGCTAGCCTCTTAATATATAAACACGTAGTAGCCATGGGAAGGAAAACTCATAAAAAGATAGAAGGCACACCCTCTAGGCCACTTGGAGGGTAAGAGAGGTTGAAAATGGCCGATGAAGGCATATAATACAAGTGCAGTAAGTCCTTTTCCAACATTACTCAAAAACATTTTTTACCATAATAAATATAATTTTTAAATATATATAAAAAAAAAACTGCTTGGGTTGTACATCGGTAATATGTATGTCATTCAAGAACAGAACCATTTAAGTGAAGTAGAATAGTTATTAAATGTATAAATAAGAAGTCCCAGTTTTCTTTTAAACAGCCCACGTATGATATATGTACATATGTATTAGCTGTAACCCGTCAAACATGATGGTACTTTTACATGCCAGTTCCTAAAGAATAAGTATTTACGTATTTATAGCCGACACCCATGAATAGTAATAACGAGTATTTGATCTTTTTTTTATATATTTCACCTGCCGGCAATTAAATGTAGTATTCTAAACCCTGGCGATTGGGCGGAACATGATGTGGTTCGCGTCTTTGTTAGGTCATATATGTACTGTATTTTGACAGGTAATGCAGGCTCGGCGATAGCAACATAGCCAACGTTGCTGACCCGGAGTTCAAGCCCCATCTCCGGCCGTTTAATTTCATTTTTTTAGCTGCGAATTCGTACGAAGTTATGGGGACAGACAGACAACGAAATTATTATGTTTGATATTTGAGGCATGATGTTAAGTATCATCAGATGGTTAAAATATGTCAAGCCATAAGTGATTTAGAATACGTTGGATTATGGTTTACTCTGCTCAACTTTCTTGAAATAAGTAATGACTCACCTGTTATTGGGCCTTTCAGGAAAATATTTCTGCTTGGTAGTTTCGTGTAGCTGAAACATTGAAAATGAATAATAATTGTTTGTATTCTAACGTTATTTCACTTATTGCTTGACCACAATAACTTGGCGTGCGGCGACTTTGGAACTAAAACCCGCCCCGCCCGCACCCGGTGGTAACCCCTCGCCCTACCATTCAGTACAATTTTGTATTCGCTCGGGAGCTGTGACATCTTGATTACCAATATACACTGAATTATTATGTCCTAAACAGTCCGGGATGGTGCAAGAACAATTGCCAATGAAGTATTAAAGTTTTGTGAAGCTGAAAAAGCAAATAATGTACTGATATTACCATCTGACAGTTTGACAGATAGAACGGCCGCCATTACGGCTTGGTTTCTTTAGTGCTGCCCGACCAAATTTCTGTTAAAGGCTACGACACCGGTCACCGGACATTCTGTACATTATGTATTGTGTAATAAATTTACACCCCGGCAACTTCTGTTACGCGACAGGGACGCCCTCCCTCGCACGCCAATTTATAGTGGTCGCATTCCACTTGAATTTTGTTTCATTATCCAATTAAAAATATTATAAGTAACTTATAAAGCTGGCCTAAGGTGAATACGTTACTCAAATAATTCAATTTAAAAAAAATTCAGTGCCGGATCTTGTATTAAATTGATAATGATTGTATTATTACAAGCATCATAACCTTGTCACTTTTATCCTGAATATGCGCTTCTTGTGCATCACCACCTGAAACATTAAAACCAGTCTATAAGTCGTGTGTAAACATACATATTTACTGGAATCCCGATAATATGAAATTTGTATTTCAAATTTTCAAAACACACAAGTCTAAAAATGTTAATATCATAATAATTACTTAAAAATTTGAAAATGTTAATTACATAATGTCATGTCGATAATTCGAAAACCCCGGTAATTCGTAATCAGAAATCATTTTTAGTCCCTTGGACCGTAAATCAATACGTTCTGTCACATAATTCGGAAGTTTTAACAAATCATAAAAAAGTTTACAAGTATTTTGCGACTATTTTATTGCATCCTCTTTATCTGAACATATTGTCGCGACACCTAAAATCGTGGAATCCCGGAATCCTGTGTATGCTTTGTTGCGTGAATAGTTTTAGTTTGCATTAGTTACCCGTACTTGGATGTGTTTAAAATTATTTTTCACTTTTTTATATTCCCCTTTAGCTCGATTCTTTTTTCTAATAACTATGTTTGCATTTTTAAAATCTTGGATTTTATTTGGAAAAAGTTTTTAATGATTTATCTTGTTATTTCACCTATTTATGGACGAATGTATTTCTAATAATTGTACCTCTGTCTGTGTCGAAAAAATTGGACAGAATCGAAATTTAAAATCGAGTGAAAATCGAAGAAACTATCCATGAATTCAAAAATAACTAAACATTTCGATTACGGTCATCTTGACATTCAAATTGGAGAAAAATTATTTGATTTTTTTCGCAAGTGAGAATAGCAAATATGTCAACATCGGATAATTTAAGTGATAGAAATGGCGCCATCTTTGCATTAATATTGTATAATAAATATTGCATTTCCTAAATGATTTCCTGAACTATATAAAATATGTAAATTTTTCACAAAATTAATGACTTTTTGTGAGTTTTACTATTTTTTGTGAATCTCAATATTTTTTTTGGTACCATTCATAATTCAAAATGTTTTTTTGGGTCACTTGAATATTCTCATTTAAATTTATTATGTATTTATGTTTGTATTCAGTGATTTTCACTTAAAATAGTAGATTGTACATATGTATTTACATGTATGTACTTACATTTCCTAGCGAGTTGTTCATATTTCATTTTCATTTCATTTAACTCTTTTAAAAGCTTGTCTTCTTCAAATTGCTGAAATAGTAATCGAAATGTTTGATTTCCTAAAATTGTAGTTAAAAATAATTAACTATGAATAAAACACAATGTTGTTTACTTCACACATGGCACTTTAATTAAGAAATTATAATGTTTTCGATGCTTACTGCATCATCTTCAGTAATATACTAACTCTTAAGACTAGAAGACATTTTATCTACTATATGGGGCAAAAAAAATAAAAAAATATATATTGAAATTAATCTGAATAATGATAACGCATTCAACATAAAAACACTACCTATTACTTCCCCCCTCCTATCCATATTAGCCCCGCCCAGCAACTACTTTCACTTTTCGCCTCCCCCTATCCCGCTCCCGATCACCCCACCCCATATAGTAAATAAAATGTCTTCTAGTCTTAAGAGTTAGTATATTACTGAAGACGATGCAGCAAGCATCGAAAACCTTTTAATTTTTTAATTAAAGTGTCATTGTGTGAAGTAAACAACGTTGTGTTTTATTCATAGTTAATTACGACGAACTTCCACAAAGTTAATCATGAAAATTTCGAAATATTATTAAAAATAACCTCTACAACTTTTGTGTTTTTTCTTCACACGTACATATTTATGTTAGAGAATGAAAAGAAGAATACAGGAAATTTTTAGATGCAGTCTATTTTTTAGACTAATATACATTATTAAATTTTGCATCTGCATTTTGTGCCTCCATGATCATTCCAAGATTTTTCCACAGTTAAAGTTACAGTAAAACATTTTTTGTAAAGCTTGCTTACTTTGGCTGCGTCTGGTTTTATTCTATCCTGGTCTCCCTTTTGTGTGTCCTCACCTAAAACATAATTAAATTTATTTTTTAAAATCATCATTTTCAAACTATGCTACTTTCATTGAATCAAATTTGATCATAAATCTAGGTAGTCAAAATTGTATATCTAAGGGGAGTGCCAAGAGAAATGGATTGAGTAAAAAGAATTGAGATAAGGGAGACTCAACATTGAGCCCCTATTTCTATATATAAAAATATTTCAACTGAGGTGGCTTGGACACACCTTTCAAATGTCAGAGGAATAATTACCAAAAGGTATCGTCTTAGCGATTTTGGAAAGAATACTATACTAAATATACTATGAGACTAAATATGGGATAGCATATAACAGTAACACAGATTTTAGAATGTTGAACCTTAATTGACCATAAAGTACTGAAACAGTGCAAGACAGGAGAGATACACATCAAAACTTTTTTCCCCTGCAGAATATGAAAATAATAATGATGTTCATCTACAGAGACATTTATCCAAATGTCTGGGTTAGAATTTTTACCACCCATATTACAATAAAACCTCGTTAATTTGAAATTCAAGGCACCTAAGAAAACCATTTTGAACTATACGGAATCCCGTTAATTCGAAATTCGAGATACAAAAAAAATCGCGATGCAATTGTGGGAAACATCATTAATTTTGTGAAAAATGTCTGCATTTTTGCATATTTCAAGAAATCATTTGAGAACACAGCACTTGCTATGCTAATACAGAGATTACGACATTTCTGTTACTAAAGTACCCAATATTGATGCACATATTTGTTGTTCTCACTGGTAAAACAAATAGAAATGTTTTTTCAATTTTGTCAACTTTCGAAAGAATTTCAAATTACTTGACCATAAATTATATTGATTTACAGCGCAAGGGGCTAAAAATTATTTCAAATTACAAATTACCGGGGATTTCAGATTATCAGAGTTAATCTGAAAATCTTAATATGAAATAATCTTAATATGAAAACAACATTTTGGGACTATCTGGGTTTTGATAATTAACAAGGTTATACAGTATTTCAGCAATATTAAAAAAATTTGGAAATGAATGAGAAAACCGTTCAAATATTTTTTATCAATCTGGGACATCTTGAGCGATTTTAACTACATTCATATTCTTTATTCAATTGAACTTATTGCTATTACAATTGGATAAAGGTATATGTACATACATTTCTTAGCGAGTTGTTCGTTTTTCATTTTCATTTCCTCCAATTGTTTTGAAAGCTTGTCTATTTCTTGTTGCTGAAATATAAATTAAACCATATTGAACTTTTATTTGTAATACAGAGGCCCCTATCTATTCCAACTATGAAAAGTAGTGGAATGATAAATGTAAAAAGGTAAAAACTTCATTAAAAAATTCTGTTTTATTTTATTTGATATTCAAATAAAATGATCAATATGTTTAGGATTGCTTACTTTGTCTTTCTCTTTTTGATTTTTTTCTGGATCATCTTCGATAATTTTTTGATTGTTTTGAGCTCCCTCACCTAAGACATTACTTAATTAGTAAGATAAATAAATAGACAATCTTCCTTTTCAGGATAATATTTGTCAGTGACAAAGACTGCTTTGCAGATGAGGATGAATATTAAGTGTGATACCAGTAGGGTGACATAAGAGAGTTTAGATGTACATGTTGTAAGTAGTGAGGATAGGTTAAAAATAAGAAATCGTGTAATAAGTAGAGCAGTGAAGATGGCAAGGGAGAATAAGTTTACCATCCACGGAAAATACAAGATTAAAATAAGTCTCTATTTATTTTAATCTTGTATTTTCACTTTAGCATTGTACCATTCAACAGAATTCGAGGTTCCTCAATGTATTTGTTCACTACAACTTATAAATGTGGAACTTCAGAAATGCTATGCATGCCGTTTTATTTATTTTATTTTATTTATAAAATAGCTAGACAGTTTTATTTATAAAATAGCTAGACAGCTCAAGGTAACAGGCAGTCAGCCTCGTAAAAAGTCTATGTACGTGGTTCATATAATATGATTTAATTTGTTTGGTAGAATATATTTTTAATACAGATTTACTCCATCTACATATATCACACTTTAAACATTATTCAATATTCTATATATTTCCAATTTAGGCCAGGACCATACTGTGCGTGTCTTCAGCCGCGTCTCTTCCGCATCAAATCGGTAAAGCAAATGTATCGACTGATCGTCCGCCGCGGAAGATTCGCGCCGTGTGGTGACATATACCAGTAAATAACGAACCGCATCCGCAAGTGCAGACTTTCGTCAAGCAGGATCGTCGTTGTCACAATCCGAGAACTTATGAAGAAGCTGGGAGTAAGCATAGGACCGATATATTCAATTTTGACCGAGGTTTTAGGCTTGAAGAAAGTGTCCGCAAAATTCGTGCCGAAGCTATTAACGATCGAGCATCTCTATCATAACAATG
Organism: Agrypnia vestita; assembly: GCA_016648135.1. Classification (NCBI taxonomy): domain Eukaryota; kingdom Metazoa; phylum Arthropoda; class Insecta; order Trichoptera; family Phryganeidae; genus Agrypnia; species Agrypnia vestita. Next base: position 34,555 of record JADDOH010005616.1, read on the forward strand.
CACCCACTCATTCTTTGCATCTGATTCAGACTTTCTTGGCCAAGCACATCATTCCTCTGGTTTGTCAGGCTCCCTATCCTCCCGACACATCTTCGAGTGATTTTTGGCTATTCACCAAGCTATAATGCCACTGAAAGAGGCCCAATTTGAATCAAGAGATGACATTATGCGAAACACGACAGCACAGCTGAACACCATTCCGAAAACATTTTCCAGAAGTGTGTGCACGATCTGAATGTGCTTCTCCCGGCGACACTGCTGCGAGAAATGTGTACATTACCGAGGGGACTACTTTGAAGGAAATTAGAGCAGGTAGGTACGAATAAATATGTTCGTGCCGACCAGAGTTTTGATTTTTTTAACACAGTAATAGGTACAACCTATACATATATACTATATGTACTTTACCACCAAATTTCCGAGATAAGAGTTCAATGTCCAATCCATGCACAATTGACAAAACATTCAATATTACGTAATAGCAATAGCAATCAAAACATGATTGCTAACATGCTTGACGGTATTTGCTAATTTTAATTCATTGCCTCATATATTTTTACATAATGCTATAAAATAGTCAATTGCTAGTTTAATTCATTCTCAAGGTTTTTGTGTAAGTAGGGACAATGTAAATTGACAGTAACCGAATACAATTAGTTGCTAAATTTTAAACATGTTATAATATTATGTTGTCCTCGAGTTACAGTTTGATAAATTTATGTTACAGGGACAATAAGTAATTAGTATGATGTATGTATAAAAACATACATATGTACCTAAGCATGCATCATACGTTTATATTCAAACTAGCCGCACATGTGAATTTACAACTAACAAATAAAATACATACATGTAGATACATACATTTCTTCACTAATTCCTTATTTTTTTGTTTCAATTCCTCCAATTCTTTAGAGATCCTCTCAATTTCCAGTTGCTTTTCTTGAATATCTTCCAAAGCCTGAATGTACATTTCCAATGCTTCGTCCAACTGTGCCTTTATCTGTTTTTCGAATTCCCTCCTCTTTTTCTTTAATTCCCCTGCTGCAGTTTTCGCTTTCTCTACATCTTGATCTAGAGCCTTCACAAAAATTTCATTATTTTGAATAGCGCAACATCCATTTCAATAAAAATTTCAATGCGCCAAAAGAAGATAACTTCAAAAACATAAAAAGTCAAATAAGGAATAACCTTCCTTATCACTAACATTCTAACTTCTTTACTCGGAACTTATTTATTGTCATGGATGTTTTATGAAAAAAATAGATATCAGTAATATATTAAAAGATTTGTAATTGATGTAATTAAAAGTATAAAACTAATAAAATAACTTATTTTCAGTTCTGTTTCATTTATCCCCATTATTAACATGTTAAGATTGCCTCGTTTCACACTGTTTTGTTTAGCGCTGGAACTTACTGGAACACATCCCTAGCATTAAGCGAGGCCTTAGTTTATATACATCTATATTCTATTCTAGTTTATATACACTATACATCTATATTCATCCAAAAATTCCTGTTTAATTTGAAGCTTTTACCGTTTTTAATGTTTCCTCCAATAATTCACGATATTTCTGTCCATTACCACTCATTAACAGAGCTTTGTCTGCATACGCATTTAGTTCCATAGTCAAATTACTCAAACTTTCCAAATGTACCTAAATTACAAGATATTATTAGTGACATTGTAACTAAAGAAATTGGGCCCAATGAAAAAATTAAGGTCTTCTGCACGGTATCATACAAATATTAAATATTTGTAATTTTGTACAAGGTAGAGTCCATAAACTAGGTGGCCTGATCAAGGGGGAGCGGGTTAGGTAGAATGCTACGCTGGGCTATGTGGAGGGAGGGGTCAGAGTCAGACTACGTAATATTTCATTTATTATATTTGGCACAATGAAAATTGTACAGAATAAGGTTTGGGCAGATTCAATAATTTAAAAATAGTTTGATAAGAGATAACAGCACAAAATTTATTTTAAAATTAATAAGAAAAAACTACATTCCAGTCGGAGGAGAGGGGGGCAAAGCAAAAGTCATGTTAGGGCTACACAGAGGGAGGAAGGGGTTCCCAACACATTACGCATTTTATTACATGCATATTCCATTTTGCGCTGAGGTGGATTTAAAAAATGATTGGGATAGTATTGATGCTAAATTTATTGTAGGGTTCTGGCTTTTGGGCGTAATTACGCTGCTTGATATTATTCAAACTTATATTATTAGACAATATTAAACAGACCACTTGATCTTAACCATGTCAACCAAAGCATTACGGCACATGTATTTCAAAACCTTCTGATTTCTTAACTTACATTTAATCCATCAATGTCTTTTGTCAGGCCAGCATTTTGTTCCAAAAGTTTGTCCCTTTCATTTGATATTTCTTTAATTTTCTTCTCCAGTTCCTCAATTTTTGCATTCTTCTCCTTTAATAAAGCTTCGTAATCACCAAACCCTTCAGATCTTAATTTGAATTCAACTTTTTAACAAAATATTTAAAATAATGCAAAAAAAAATTAATATAGTAGAACCTCTTCAGTTCGAAATTCAAGGGACCCAAAAAATATATCAAATAATGTGGAACGCCGTTAATTCGAAATTCAAGGTACCAAAAATAAAAATTCGAGATGCGATTGCGAAATTCGACAAAAATCGTAAAACTCATAAAAAAAGGCATTACTTTTGTGAAAAATGTCTGAATGTTTGTATATTTCAAGAAATCATTTTGAAAATGCAATATTTATTATGCTAATATAAAGGTTGTGATATTTCTTTTACTAAAGTTTCCGATACTAACATATTTGTTGTTCTCACTTGTGAAAAATATCAAAATATTTTTTTTCAATTTTGTCAAATTTCAAAAAAATCAAATTATGTGACCTATTTATTACCCAAACATTATTTCGAATTACCATTTACTGAGGTTTTCAAATTATCGGGTTAATCTACTATGAAATTAACATTTTGGGACTAGTGGGTTTTGAAAATTTCGAATTATAGCGAATATTGAATTATCGGACTTTGAATTAATGGCAACAACACGTTTATTATTAAAAATATTTGCCTTTATTGTGTGTTAGTAGTATGTTATTTGGAAATGACTAAATATTGAATACTAGCTGTGCCCGCGCGGCTTTGCATTTTTGCATTGCTATTTTTAGTACACTGTTCTGATAGTCATAGAACTTTCGCGAACCTTCTAGAACATTCTCGAATTTATCGAATGTACAGCAACCTTCTAGACTCACCGACACAGTCTGCGCGCCTATTTTGAAACAATCTGAAGCATTTGCGGCCTTCCCATAACAAAACAATGTGCTAGAAAGCACATTTTCGTCAGCTATGCCCACCAAACTCGCATATTTTTAATGTGACACCAAGGGCTATCTACCACCATAACCACCAGGGGGTGGTAGTATCTGGTTGTGAAGAAAACTTGGCGGATAGGGAAACAGGGGTTTCTTTTTATATATACATATATATATATATATATATATATATATATGAACAGTGAGATCTGTTCGAAACGTCGGCAGACGACTGGTCCTGACGACCAGAATTTGACGCGGGTTACCCCCAAAGTAGTTAGAACTAACATATATATAGCAAAACTCATTAGTGGCGTCGCTGGAGAAAACCCACTCCTCCACAAACACCTGACACAGAATTTTTCAAACTTCCACTCGACGGTGAGCTCCGGACCCAAACGGTTGTACGCTTTTTGGAGAAGCAGCTCATCGACAAGGCGCCCTGAAGATGAGCGGTGAGATCTGTTCGGAACGTCGGCAGACGACTGGTCCTGACGACCAGAATTTGACACGGGTTACCCCCAAAGTAGTTAGAACTAACATATATATATGATTGGTACAGGAGCCAAAGGAAGTAGAGTTATGCTGATTTTAATGTGAAGGTATGAATGGGGAAAAATTGCTACCCTCCCTTAATACATTTTTTTTTAAAGAACTGTTTAATTTTAATGGAAAATATTATTCAATACTTGTTATATTTGATAATATTGAGGGTAGAAAACCAAAAGGGCGTTAGTGATTTGTCATGTGTCTATTTTGTATATAGATACTTGTCTTCGTGCACTGGTTGGGGCTTGATAATAAAAAATACTCCGCGTACTTAGACTATACGTTTATTATCTCTTTATAGCGGTATAAACGGCCTGATCTATTCAAGGGGTCCAATGCGTTGTCAGCGGCCCGCCCGCCCACGACCTGAATCCCCTCTCTTACTGCACTCGCACTGCGCACGCATTCAACCTCGCACATGCCAAAACCCATCTTACATGATTATTTACAACTTTGCAGGAGAGCAAAAGAGAGTTCTGTAAATCTGATTACTAAATGATTTCCATATTTGATTTATGTTAATCCAAAACACATTTGGAAATCGTTTAATAATAAAAGAAATATTGACAAAATCAGATTGACAAAACATTTTTTTGCTCTTCTGTAAAGTTAAAAATAATCACTAACGCCCTCTTGACTTTCTACCCTCGACATGTACATGCAATCTGGCGATACCGGCAGTGTCATTTTACACAAATAGCATTAAACTAATATTAATAAAATTAGTCACATACTTTGCTGTTTCTTCTTTCGGTTTCTTAGCTTCGTCTTGGAGTTTTAAAATTTGTTCCTTCAATGATTTGATTGTCTGGTCACAGTCTGCTGTCGCACTGCCACCAATGTTTTCTCCATCAAAGCTTTCTTTCAGCTTTTTCATCTCTGCATCACATTTATCTCTCATCTCTTTCTAAAATATATTTCAAATCAATTTTTAAAATAAAATCAAGAATAACACCTCATATCTTCGGCTAGGAATATATTAAACTGTATATATATATTTGAATACATACGATTTCTCTCTGTAGCAAAGCTATGTTGCCATCTTTTTCACTTATGATTCTTTTTAGTTCTTCTTCATTCTCTTTTGAATCTCCAATTATCGGTTTGTCATATTCTACACCCAAAGTATATTTTTGTTTATTGGTAAAATGATTATAGTGATATTATATTTACAATATATACATAAAGTACTTGATACAAGTCATTTACAAAAAAATTATCATTTGACCAACAGAAAACTTGTTTTCTTCCTAAAAATATTGATTGAAGACTCAAATGGTGAGTAAAATTATTCCTATTTAGTAATATATTACTTAATTTTATTTCAAAACTTAAATTCCCATTAAAAATAATGAACAGGAATTGTAAATCGAATTGAAAGGATATCATGAGATAGAGCTATATGCATATACAAAGATTAAAGATTTTCCATGTTTTTATTTTCACTAACATTATTATGCACACACATATGATATTTACCAAAATATTGTTGCATAATACTTACGTGCGGGAGCAGTAAAGGTTATACCATCATCTTTCTGAAATAATTACCAATGCATCAAAAAACATTTCATCTTAACAACGGTTTACCTATATCTGATACAACAATAGCCTAATAATACAGTAGAACCTCCGAAATTCGAAATTTAAGGAATCCAAAAAAAATTTTTGAATTTTGCGGAACCTCGTTAATTCAAGGCACAAAAAAAAATCCGAGGTACTATTGCGAAATTCACCAAAAATCGTGAAACTCATGAAAAAAGCCATTAATCATGAAAAACTTCTGTTTCGAAATTGCAGTATTTATTATACTAATACAATATTTATAATGCGACATTTTTGTTACAAATGTACCCGATATTGACATATTTGTTGTTCTCACATGCGAAAAAAAATTGAAATATTTTTTAAATTATCTCATTTTTCCAAAAAAAATCAAATTAGGTGTGTGAACTAAAATGTATTGATTTATGGCGCAAGGGGCTAAAATTATTTCGATTTACAAATAACGGGGTAGATCTACTACGAAATTAGCATTTTGGGGCTTTTGGGTTGAAAAATTTTGAATTACAACGAATTTTGAATTAAAGGGATTTTACTATATTATGTATTCTGTATTGGTACTCATTACATACGCATATTAATTTGAGTACAATGTAATAATATTACAAATACAATGATTAGTTTATTCCAAACACCACAAATTCATTTTAACAGCTAGGTTTTCAGTCTAGTCCACTGTGGGGATTTTTCTGAATCTGACATCAAAACATGTGAATTTAAACTTCAACCAAAAATGTTTATGAAGCCAAACAAATCTCTATTTATTAATCTGTTATACATATTAAAACATATTCATTTCTGTCTTATGATGGCAGTTTTTGTGATATGAAAATTATTTATTTTAATTAATACTGGCATACGTGTACACACTATTCATTAAGTTTAATTTTTACTAATACCACTTACCTGTCCAGTTGCATTTTTTTTCATAGCTGCAAGTATATCAGCTAATACATGTTTTGGGATCAATCCCACACATGGATCATTGTCAATCTTGATCAAGTCAAACAAGTGATCGCTTCTTTCGCTCTCATGCAGCGACCATGCTCTGATGTCGTTACAAGAATCGTATGATTTAATTCTGCCTTCACTCCGAGGTGGTAAATAGTAATCATTTGGATACACCATCACAAACTTACGATTTCTTAAAATTGAAGTCATGTTTATTGCAACCAAAATAGCATTTAAAATTTAATCCATATTCTGCACACAGAGTAAATTTTTGACTGATGCATTCTTAAGCTTAAACAAAAGATTGATTTACTGACATTTGAAAAGGTATTTTGGGTAAGAACTTATAAAAATATGGCCTATATTATTAGTGATCTACTAAAATAAATATACTACATAGCCAGTAACAAAGTGGAATTTGGAGGTCACCGCATTGTGAGTGCAATAATGTTTTATTATAGAAATGCTGTGTATGTAGTTCTTCACTGCAGAAATCAAGAAATCAGAATATGTAAATAAAGGGCCCAAATTTCAAAGCCTGCAATGCAAACCCAAAATTATTACGAATACAAAGCTTACTTGGGTTACAGGCTTACAGGAGCACCCCATATCAAGTTAAGGCAGTGTTTCCCAAACTATGGGTCGCGACCCACTGGTGGGTCGCGAGCGAATATTAGGTGGGTCGCAGTCGCAACATCGCGCAATACGTCTCGTCCAGGTCATGTCATGTTTATTATAGAAAACGAATTGCAACCAGATGTCGATGTATAGACGTACCACTATAACTAGGCGTGCGAGGGAGGGCGTCGCTGTCGCGTAACAGAAGTTGTCAGGATGTAAATTTATTACACAATACATAATGTACAGAATGTCCGGTGACCGATGTCGTATTAAATACAGAAATTTGGTCAGGCAGCACTAAAGAAACCATGCAGTAACGGCGGCCATTCTATCTGTCAAACTTGTAGACGGTAATATCGGTCCATTATTCGCTTTTTCAGCTTCGCAAAACTTTAATACTTCATTGGCAATTGTTCTTCCACCATCCCGGACTGTTTAGGATGTTTTGGACATAATAATTCAGTGTATATTGGTAATCAAGATGACACAGCTTGCGCTCAAAGACGAAAATGAACTGAATGACAGGACGAGGGGTTACCGCCGGGTGCGGTTGGGGCGGGTTTTAGTTCAAAATTCGCCGCACGCCAAGTTACGTTGGGCAAGCAATAGTGTCTGCATTGTCTCTCATTTAACAGAGTTGAAAAATAATTTTAACGCTTACTTCGAAGAAGGGATCAAAAAGTTCGACAGGATAAACTGTATTTGTAATTCATTTCAAGACAACATACCAACTGAAATGTCAACAAAAGCAAGTGAAGAGCTCATTGATTTATCTAAAGATACGTCGCTGAAAAATACTTTTAATTGCAAGCAATTAGCAAAATTCTGGATTTTGGTTGCTGACACTTATCCCTGCTTATTTGACGAAGCCATGAAATACCAAATATCAAATACTTAGATGAAATAGGATTTTCTGCCATGGTTTATATTGAGACTTAATACATAAATAAATTGGAGGTATCGAATTCACTGCGATTAAAACTGACTGAAATTGAAGTTGATGCTAATGCTGTTATGACAAGAAATAGGCAACAAATGCATCCTTCCCATTAAAATGACACATATGTATTAATATTTTTCGTAATGAAAATTTTCGATTATATTTGGACGTTTTTCTTTTTTTCTTAATTGAACAGTCTTTCGCATTGCTACAATATGTATTGGGAAAATGTGAGGAGGTGGATCCCGAAAATTGAAATTTTTTTTGGTGGGTCGTGGTCCTGTCAACTTTGGGAACCACTGAGTTAAGGTATGCTGTATTAGTCACACATAGTGGTTGGAGGCATATCTAGGCTTCATATGACTTAAAACATCCAACACTAGAGAACTATCAGTTCTGTAGATTATTACTGATCACAATAGGTCTTAATAATTATATTCAGGGTGTAACAGAGCTAGCTTACAATAATTTATAGATAGATTTCTGACTAAATGACTTCAAAGTTTAATTTTTTTTAAATATTCTGATTTATCTTGGAATATAAATGGAAGCAAGGTTATTATCATTTAATTTGATTTGTATCAAAGTGGATGAATTTAGAGTATTCCATATAAGTTACTTAATTAAATGATCGTCCAATGTTTTACGGTGGCCTTCATAGTCCAGTGGGCATGTCACTGACTTCTCATATTGAGGATTACAAGTTTGATTCCCAGTGAGGTTACAGAATACATCTTTGTAATTTTCTCAAGCTCATGTTCATAACTATTAAAATTCGGATGTTAATCTTAGAACATTTTCAACCCATAATTTAGAAAATAATCTATCTGTAATACCATAATAATGTGCCAGTCATAAAGCTTAGATTGATCTATAAGCTATTTAGAACATGAGTGCATGAACATATCTTTTCGATTTTATTGATTTTTTATTAAGTTATTAACTTTTTCAACCATTTTGCTAATCAGTATTCACGTAAGTGTTAAATTACTATTTTTCCACATAGATTTTTCATAAAAACTTTTACAGATTGTAAAAATGGCCTCATGAATATATCTTGCATATTACATATTATAACTTTATAATTACTACATATCGAGGGTAGAAAGCCAAAAGGAAATTAGTGATTATTTCGAGCTTTTCAGGAGAGCAAAATAAAGTTGTCAATCTGATTTTGTCAATATTTCTTTTATTATTAAATTACATATTTGCATATGTGTTTTGGAATAACAAATATGGAAATTGTTTAATAATAAAAGAAACATTGACAAAATCAGTTTGACAGAATTTTATTTTGCTCTCCTGTAAAGTTCGAAATAATCACTAACACCCTTTTGGCTTTCTGCCCTTGATATATCAATCCGATATAGAAATATAAATAGGCCGAATCCAAGAGAAAAACAAATAATCTTTATAATATTTTATTTATTTTTTATAAATGAATAAATATTATTAAACTAAAGTAAATAGTATTATAATTACATTGACATCATTCAACATTAATAATGTATTATTTGTAGACAGTTTGCTCATTTTATTATTTACATTACTTTTCTATTGTTTAATATTGATGTGATTACTAACTTAATTTCTTCAAGGCTTTATTTTTTTTTAATATGTTTTTATAATCACATACGTGCCGTAGTATATATGAGAATAACATATTATAAAATATTAATTAACTATTATCTACGTAATATCTCATTGAGTTTATCTTTCATAACCATTTGCAAATACTGAATAGGATCGGGATTGCATTCCCTAGTCAGTACCAAATACGTGCAATATTTTGTATATTTCATAGAAATATTCTCAATCGGAATCAGGATCCTGCTCCCAGGCTCTTTCCATGCTGTTCAGGTCATTCTTCAATTCCTGGTTGCCGGGCTGCAGTCTGATTGCGGCCTTCATTTCATCAATGGCTTTACTCAGCATACCAACCCTCGTCAGGGCTGCGGCTCTTCTAGTGATGCACTTAACCCGACTGTTCAAGTTAGACGGACAAACAGGCTTCAGTAAATCCAAGGCTTTCGAACAATCTTCAATCTGTTAAAAAAATACAATTGACATCAATCATTTTTATTTATTTATTATAAATTTACAAAATCAATATCAATCAACAAAATATGTATGGCACTCATGGAGTATAAAAATGTACACAGATGAACTAGTTTAGTTCTTTAAGAGAGGGTCACAATGGATGAATGTCCCCTTTGTACATGTCTAAGGGCCGGTTGTTTCAAGTTTGATTAAAGTAAAAGTTTGTTTAAAGCATAGATTTTTGCATTCTCCACCAATCAAACGGTTTGTTTCCGTAAAAAGTTATGCTTTAAACCAACTTTTATTTTAATCCAACTTGAAACAACCGGCCCTAAGACACATTTAAACACATACACTCTTACATACATACCTCAGTAAACAAGATATTTTTTTTTAAATAGATATACTTTTTAAATTTTGTTCCAAATCGAGTCTTTTAGATAAAAATGTTTTCTTATAATACAACGCAACTTATTTACCGAGATATTATACTTTTTAAGAGTACATTTTCTTAATTATACTACTTCAAACATAAAAGTTAATTTTTTTAAACGAGCCAAACGTTTTTTAAACAGCAGTGGTGTCAAATTGTAAAAAACGAATTAACGTTAGGTTATGTCTATTCATTTTGGTAGTCTGTGATGGTACCTAATTTAAAAAAATTTCATTCAATTGAAGAAAAAATTATAAAATATTTTATTACATATGTTGTGGCTATAGTTTCCATTTAGCATGACATTTTTACTTACACATTTATTGTAATTCCCAATCGCAAAATGGCTAACGGACCGATTGGAGTACAGCGCTGGTAACTTATCCGACAACTTGATGCCATGGGAGTAAGCACTGATGGCTCCTAAAAAGTTTCCGCATTTGGTGAATTCATCTCCTTTGTCCTTACACCACTGGGGATCTTGCTCTTCAGGTCGAAGGTCTTCCGACACAAAACCTAAAACAGGGTTTTTGTGGTAAAGATAAGTACACACTACATGAACAAGTCCATATATATTTGTGTTGTTTGGACAGAAAGTGTCCAAACAACCCATGCTTCAAGTGCTCGCATATGACTACCTAAAATAAGATCTAAAAACTTAGAGTAACAGAAAGACATATGTTGGATATCACACAAAGAGACAGAAAAAGAATGAAACAGTCAAGAGTAGTAACAGACATCACTTGGAGAACGAAAAATAGTTGGACAAACACAGTCATCCAGTGATGGAAAAAAAGAGACCAATGGACTGTCTTAAAATCCTTCCATCCTTCAGATAACTTTTATTTTATAGAAATTTATCACATAATACTGACCAGTAGCTCTTCTTGCTTCAGTAATATTTTTAAGCCAAATTTCTTCATCGTGAGCACTAGATTCCCGACTAGGAGTGGGAAAGATTCTCTCGGTGAAGGAAACTTTTAATGTACTTGTTTCTCTTGGCTCTGGAACTTTCCTTGTCTCAATATCAGTCATTACTTTAGTGTAAAAATTTGACTTTTTTGTAACTGGTTTCGCTTGACAGGTTTCTAAATTTGTTTGACATTTTGATGATTTATTTTTATTGTCAATAACTTTATCCGAAACTATTTTATCTTCTAGTTCAGTTATTATCACACCCTTATTTCTAGACGTACTTACATCTTCAACACAATTTTTATCCGGATAGCAAATAGCATTTGTTTGACGCCAGTTTTCAAAATCATTCATGGCATTCTTTCGTTCCAAATCTCGCAGTGCTTCAATTTTATTTCTGCGCTTTGTATCTAATTGAATCGCTTCTGAAACGGCAAACCTGCCTTTATCGGCTTTTAATTGAATTTTTTCATCCAGGTGTTTTCGAGTCTTCACTTGAATATTGTTAATTATTTTTTGTTTCATTTCCACCATTTCTTTCTTATTAATGTCCGCTTCTAGCTTTTCCCAGTGAATATTTTCTAATTTGATTAACTCTAGAAATGATTCTTTATCAGTGAAATAACATCTGGATTCCGAATCTTTGATTTTGTGCCATAAAAAAACCTCAAATATAAATGGAGGAAAGTGCAGTTTGATAAAATTTTCAGAAATGAGAATGTCTACATTTGCATGATGTATTCCTTTTAAAGGAACACAAATAGATACCATTTCATTGGATTGCTTCCAAGTAAAGTCTTTCACTAAAACCGGCATATTATTCTGTTAAATTAAAAATTTGTAACATCCTACACAATCACAATATAGAAAAAATACACGTATTGATATAATAAATACACGTTTCCTAGGTTAAATTTCGCGGCAAACAGTGTTGCAAGTAATATTTTGATATTGTGAAATTATTAAACCATCTTATCTATGTATTAAACAAAATTGTGCTTTATTGTACTTTCTTATATATGGTTATGAAAATACTTTTTATCTCTTTCTGACTAATACATTAAGTACGTAATAGAAGACAGTAGAGACTATATGTCTCAGATTTGTTTTTTAGTGACCAGTCTATATTTATAGTACGTCTATGATTTCTATGGTGAGATTAATTTTATCAATCATCCATCTATTATATTCTCTTTTCTAAGCATCTATATCATCTCTTTTCTATGATTACCTCGGTCTATATTCTGTGATTACCTCTATGGAAAAACAGGCTGACGGCGGTGAGCACGTTTCTACATCTGACGTTCGTGTTTAATAAATATAACCTACACCGGCATTCCATCGCTTTTAAGTTTTCAAATCATATAAACTCATATATTTTACTTTAAAAATGTATTTACGATTCTTCATCAATGAGAAGGGCGAGAGAGTATACACATTACTGGTAATGCTGTATTTTCATTGTTTATTGTAAGATACAATGTTTGTGCGCAACTCCGCATTAAAAATTAACTGCGTATTATCTCTTTGTTTCAGAGAGTAGATCCTCAAAACAACCCGACACTGTCAGCGCATCCAGGTATATGATTTATTATCGTTGTTCAGTTAGTTTATTACCTAATATAATTATTGATTCCGCGCGTCGCGTCCTATGACATTTTCGGCTACCTAAAATCAGCATACAAACTCATAACTACTAATTTACCTAAGAACGTGCGCGTAGAAACATACGTAGAAAATATGCTCCATATTTACAAAACCTTTGAAATTGCTCAAATAGTTTTGGAAAATCCCTTAAATTGAAGATCCTTGTGGGTCCCTCATACCCTTGGGTCGCGATCTCCATGAACTCTCTTGATTCCTGGAATGCTGCAGATTTTAGGGGTGTTACTAGAGAAGTGCCTATTACTCTTTCCGTATGACTGAGCCAATGAGTGAGCATTCTTCCGATCTGTCCTCCGATTCCGTCCACCAAAATAATTGCCCTTTTCCTTGAAAAATGTGGAAAAATTTAAACCAAAAGGTTGAGAGTCTGTCATTAATGTGTAGTTCCTGCAGAAGGGAGACATTGTGCTTCTGTCTCCACGCTGACCACGTCTCCAATACCGCTTAAAGTTACCAATTATTATTGTTTGGATATGTAGAACACCGTAATTTAGAGGGAATTTGCTTTGGCAACTTCTACCTTGCAAGTCTTAACAATTGCCTTATCTGTATTTGCTCTGTGTCTTACTCCAATTTTTCACTCTTAACCCTGCTCTGGTCCAGCGACAAATATATTTGTTATTTGACAGTTTTCTGCCATGGCCCGGCAATGTACATATTCAGGGTTATGTTGTTATATCTCAATATATATTTATTATATCTTAAATACCCTTTTTTTTATTAATTAATTTATTTTATCTTGGCATTAGCTACTGTTGAACTTACTTCAGCCTAAATACAAATACATAACACATTGAACTAACTAACCATCATAACGTTTCCTTGCAGGGGTAGGCAGAATAACACGTCGAGTTTTGAATTTCAAATATAAATGTATTAATTTGTATGGAAGATCTGTAATCGTGATGGTATTTTAATCGGTGGCACATTAACCATTATTTGAGATTTGTATCTGATTGTGTTGATGATTGGCAAAGGATTTTTTGCAATTCGACAGGCAACCATCGGTACTAGACAACAATTACATATATTTTAGTTATCAATCATCGATACAATCCGATACAAATCACAAATAACTGTACCGAAAATAACCGGTTAAAATAATGGTTCAGCCATCGTTAATTTGTAAGCATTTTCGCAAATTGGAAAACTGCTTGGAAATCCTCTAAGAATTCTTGAGAAATTTGCCAATTATAAGAAAAATGTGAACAATATTTTGTGCCATGTTTAGGCTGTAAAATATTTGCAAAAATGTATTGCTTTGGGTGGATTTTAATTTTACCTTTTTTCTTTTCAGCCCGTTTCTCCCCACAAGACACATACTCGAGGCAGCGGATAACCATAAAGAAGAGATTTGGTCTCCTTGTCACACAAAAACCTGAACCCATCTACTAAACTGTATTCTAATTCTTCGCTCTTTTTTATACTCTATGCATTTTATTTGAAATAAACACATTTTTTGGGATTTTTTTTACTTTTATTTAAAAAATATATTATTTTCTAAATTTATGATTTATAATGTAGAATATCTAGTAAACCTATCGAACGTATTCCCTGAAAGTGGGTCTATTATAATAAATAATGTGTTTATGAATTTTTTGATTTGTTTTATGAAATCAGAGACAAAATTATGTATTTACAATTTTTTTTATAATATCTCTTGGAAGGTAGGATGTTTTCTTCTTTCACCTTTGTTCCACACTCTTGGTCAATATGTAGCAATGTTAATTATTACAAAAATGTATTTCAAATAATAAAATTCCCCCTCCCCCAAAAATGTTGTACTAGAGTAATCTTAGAAAAATATATTACAGAATGTGATTAAATAAATATGTCATACTCATGAACGTGCTCATAATGCAAGTGTTGACGGTGCCAGAAAGAGGGGGCGACTGCGAAAGACGTGGCATGACCAGATTAACCAAATACTGGAAGATCGTCCCGTTAGAAGCCTCAACAGCCGCCGAGCTTGCATGCAAAGATGCATGAATGTGGATGAGGCGAGAGTTGTATGTCAGGACAGAAGAGTATGGCGCTCTATCCTCTCTGCTCTATGAAGGTGCAGAGTACACATTTTATTATTAAAAGCCGTTAACGTGTAAGAATGTATTATTATGTGCTACAGTTTTTAGAAGTACATATTTCAAGATACTAGGGATCCTGACTTTTTTCAGATGTGGATACAATGTATTACAGAATTATAAAGTACAGAACCTCTGGTTATGAACAAAGTAACCGCCGAAATAGATTTTCAGCTTATGATCGGGCAGCCATGTGCTTAGCAAGAGATATCTCGGTGCATTGCCACTATAGGTGGGAAATGAGAGGACATTAGTGAAGCCTTTTCCTCCAGTGTGAGAAATAACTAAGTATAAAATTACTAATAAATAATTTAGAAATAACTAATATTAGGTCCTTACATATGAAATTGGCGTTGAGTATGGGAGGAACATAAAGCCGATTTTTTTTTATTATAATATATTTATTTAATCAAAGTATGTACCATTGCTATCTATGCACTTTTGCCATCTCATAGGTAGTTCATCGATCCCTTTACTAAAAAAACCATTCGGACGGGAATCAATAAAATCTTTGAAGGCGGTTTGGACTGCCCCATTGGAGTTGAATTTTTTCCTTTGCAAGAAGTTATCCAAATTTCGAAAAAAATGGTAATATGTTGGGGCAAGGTCCGGAGAGTACGGTGGATGTCTTAGACATTCCAATTGAAGCTCCTCTAATTTGGTAGCCGTCTGTTGTGCAGTGTGTGGTCTAGCGTTATCATGAAGCAGCAGTGGCCTAGAGCGATTAACCAGCCTCGGTTGTTTAGCAGCTAGCTTTTCCATCATGGTTTGCAGTTGCTGACAATAGACATCTGCCGTAATCGTCTGGCCAGATTTAAGAAGCTGTAGTGAACGACACCAGCACTAGTCCACCAAACGCTCACAAGTAACTTTTTTGGAGTCAATTTTCGTTTGGGGCATGGTTTGGCTGGTTCGGCAGGGTTCAGCCATTGCGATGAGCGCTTCCGATTATCGTACAGGATCCACTTTTCATCACAGGTAATGATTCGATTTAAAATCCCTTCATTATTGTGCCGGTTGAGTAATGCAACGCAGCAGTCAACGCGCGTTTGTTGATTTGCTTCACTCAATTCGTGAGGTACCCACCTTTCAAGCTTTTTCACCTTACCAATTTGCTTCAAGTGGATTAAAACAGTTTTATCACTAACACCGCAGCCTGCAGCTAACTCGGATGTGGTTTGCGATGGATCCGCTTCCACAATAGCCTTCAATTCTTCATTATCAACTTTGGTCTCCGGCCGTCCACGGGGCTTGTTCTGCAGGTCGAAATTTCCAGAACGAAAACGTTGGAACCAAAAACGCACTGTGTTTTCTTTTGCGGCACCGTCGCCATACACATCATTAATCCTTCGAGCCGTTTCTGCAGCACTGGTGCCACGGTGGAACTCGTACTCGTAAATAACGCGATATTTCAAGTTTTTCATTTTGTAAACTGAGTGACGCAAAGAAAAAAACAATTGAGAAAAAAACAAATGAATTATAATTTTCAAGTCACAAATACATGAGTAAATAGCTGTATAAATTTGGATTTGGAATTCCTAACCAAAGAGAAGATATTTGAGATCAAATTTGCCAGTACGGCAAAACGCCAATTTCATATGTAAGGACCTAATAAAATACCTGATGAGATGATGATTATTTGGGTTTGGAAGGCACATTGGTTAAAGGTTGAAACATACTACTAAAACGTGACGCCACGCATGTCAGTACTTATCAGTCTCGTATATTTAATATGGTCAGATACAAATATTTAGATAACACGCAATGTGATGAAACGCAGCCCCACGTGGTAAGATGCGGGGAGAGGGGGTACACATGCCGCCCGACGCATCGCACGCAGTGTGTTTCTTGGTAACACCTGACTCCATGTGTCAGTCTTTCAAGAACATTCTTGGTTTATGGATATTTTTTATAACTTTTGTTTAAAATGTCGGATGAGCAATTAATAGAATTTGTGAAACGGTACTCAGTTGTTATATGATATGAGTTTAGGCTAATACCGTGATCATAGTATTAGAAATAATGCTTGGGAAGAAATTTTTTATTCAACTGTTTCTGTATAAAATATATCCCTGAAATCTGCAATAAATCTTCTTCAAAATCTTCATCCAACTCATCTTTAAATAGTATATCCATGGCCACATCAACACACTTCCGTCCTTCGCGACGCAAGGATACAAGCAATGCGTGATGTAGCATCACGTGGCGTGTAGTATACGTGCACGATTTGCATCAAGTGTCTACACATCGCGTTTTAGTAGTTCGTTAATCGCAGTGAAGTTCCTGCCTCCTAATCTTTTTCTGGGATATTCTGTCACGTTCCTACATCATCAGCCTTATGATCCGAAAGGTTGTAAACGTAATGGCAGAAAAGATTCAAATTTTATTTAAAACTTTTATATTGGTTCTCATGTGCATATTGTTTCGGTTTACAAACAAATCGAGTTACAAACATTTAAATAAAATTAATTAATAAAGTTTAGTATATAACTTCTAGTGGGAATGTTTCTTAACAATGAGTGAAGTACAGTAACATCTTTGGATATGATTCAGAAGCTTTGTAGTTCTAGTGATTGTTGGCAACACTAATCAATAATATATTTATTTATTTATTGTAATTAATGGACATAGTCCAGTAAAATATAATACATAATATGAATATTTATTTATT
Source organism: Agrypnia vestita (assembly GCA_016648135.1). Lineage (NCBI taxonomy): Eukaryota > Metazoa > Arthropoda > Insecta > Trichoptera > Phryganeidae > Agrypnia > Agrypnia vestita. The sequence continues at coordinate 52,300 of JADDOH010005616.1, forward strand.
TATTGAAATTAACGGACATAGGACATATGAACAACATAAAATACATCATAATAAAAGTTATAGCAATTTAAAACAAAAGCAAGGGCAAATGAAAAGTGCTAACATAATGGAGACAAGATCTGGACTATCTAATCAGAGATTGTTTGCATCTGGACAGACTTACACCGAAGATGTCCAGATCCTGTCTTGAGTTTATAAGACAACATAACCGTGACATGGGAGCACGGAATCCATAATTAGTTATATGATGGCCAAGGAACAACAGTTCATTATTTCTGAGTCTACGGGAAGGGATATTGAATTTTATTTGGCCCAGTAAAGAAGGCACATCAGTGTGGCTGTTTAATATTTTGAATATGGTGATAAGTCACTGTTTTCTTTACGTTTTTGGAGGTTGTAAATTTTTAAAATTGACTCAGTTTCACTGTACGAGTAGTCTCCTCTATCCAAACACATCATTCATAATCAATATTAACAGTATTTTATTATCCATCAAAGCTCTGCGCAAGTTGCTGAATATTTGCGAAGTTTATGCAGGTAAGCATAATATAATATATAACACCAAGAAATCGGCACTTATTGTTTTTCGAAGTGACTCGCCTCCTGAAAACGTCCTCCTCCTGACAACGCCCTGGCGGGCCGAATTCTAGAGCCCAGTAGCAACATTAAATATCTTGGTCACATTATATGCGACATTAAAGATATCGAAAGACAGAGAAGAGCTATTAGTGTAAGGTCCAATATGCTAGCCAGGAAGTTTTCTAGATGCAGTAACGAAGTGGAAAGATACCTTTTCGTTACTTATTGCACGATTCTATACACAATTGAGCTGTGGTGCAGACACACTCTGCTGTCTTATAACTCTATGAGAGTGCAATATAATAATGCCTTCAGGATAATGCTCGGTCTACCCTGGCGTTGTAGTGCATCTCATCTGTTCGCAGAACACAGGCTCCATGGCTTTGCTGCTCTCTAACGACTGAAGATAGCTAGCGCAAGAAAGAGGATGTGGGGGTCTAGCAACTCCATTATTCAAGCAGCTGCTATGTGGCTTGAATCCCCAATGCATAAAAGATGGACACTAATTATGCAACAGTGACTGTTCTCCATTATTATTATATTTTTTTTATGTATTTATCTATTTTTATTATTATTTTCTACTTTCTATTTTTAATTTCGACATGTTTTTATTTCTTATTCTACTTGTATGTCTGTTGTTGGTTTTCTATTTTCACTTATATGTATATATATCTATATGGCGAGGTGAGAATCTATTCTCAACAAGCTGAAATAACGACCTATTATTATTATTATTATTCAGAATTCAAAGATGTTTTATTACTTTTATATAAGAATGTCTTGTTATCAATGGAATATTAATAGTTTGATAACAGTTAATGAGATACATGGATGAAATAATATAGGTACATTGAGAAGGGAAATGAAATACAAATCTTGGATTGCAATTATAATTCGTTCCGGAAACGTGTTCGTGATCCAAAGCGAATTTCCTAATAAAAAATAATGGAAACTCTGGTGATTCACACCACATCTCAAATTATATAAAAGTGATTCATACAAAATTTATTTTTATATATTTTTTTATTATGCCTATAATTTTAATTTTACATTCTGTAAAACTGAATCAATGCTAAACCATTTCCTGGAATCTTTTTCATTTTATGCGACCTTACCAAGGAACTAGTGATGGGTCGTCGACGTATTTACCGTCAATGAAACGAGACCGTCCACGTCCGTCCATCAACGAGACGATCAACTAGTTGAATTCGTCAAATAGTTGACGCATCAACTTCGTTACGCGGATGTTCTATCTAAACATCGGGACGATGGTCAACTGTCTATGGTTCAACGCGACGCTGCTCGACGGCTCGATCGTTGGCTATTTTTATTATGCTCATTTTTAAAATTTAAAGAAGTTCGAACAAATATAGTTTCGGGGAAAGTAAAACCGCTTATATGTAAAAAGAAATATTTTATTATTTATTTTTTTACGCACATTATAGGCTTTTACACATTGTTTTATATACTTCTTTCTACATATAATAAAGAAAGAAGTAGGTATACACAACAATTTCAGGTGTAAGCAGTAAAATACTAGTTCAAAAAAATAATAATAATTAAACAGAATATTGTTTCACTTCATACAGCGCAAAATTGGGAATTCACCGAAACGTCGCACGTGCACATCGCACAAATCAAGTAAAAAATAATAGATAATAGCTTATTAAGCCTATCTCACCCTACGCATGCATTCACATTTCAAGTCTCTGTCATAGTTCGTGTACACAGATCTGCACTCTATGGACGTGTACTTTAGAGTTGAAATGAAATTACCCGTCGAGCCGTCTATGACGTCTATGGCATCTACAAGTCGACAGCGAGAGATGAGAGAGAAATAAATGGAGACGTTTTGTCTTGCTCTCGCTCGTTTCTTTGCACTACGTTGAATCTCGAATCGTCCACGGCGTCCGCCGTCCACCGTCTGCGAATTCAACTAGTCCATGCGATAAACGTAAACCGTCGAAGCAACGTCAACGGTTGATTTCAACTAGTCCATCCATTCAACGCCCATTCCTACAAGGAACCTATCTGATGGCTCTTCTCCTTCTGCCTCCTTTTGTGGTTTTCGAAAAATGTGACATTCCATTGTCATTAAATCGATTCATTGCTCGCACTTCTTGGATGAGGTCTCCTCCGTAACCTGTAGCTCGCACTCCTGATTCATCAGTTCATTGGTGATCAGCTGCTGACACGCTAATTGAGACAGACGCGCATGTGGTCAGCGAATAGCAGAGAGAGACAGAACTATCGGCTCAGTTGTAATCACGCAACGCTCGGCCGACATAACAAGACCTCACTATTTTGTCAAGTCAGGATTTATTAAGAAAAATTGTCTGTCTTGCAGAACATTCGCAGACCAAGCTACTCGCAATTCAAGAGTCCACTGTAAATGACAGTAAAATTGTAGAAGTTTACCAAATATACAGGGTTTTTCGGAAAACATTAATAACCTCGCAGGACTATATTCCTGCCATGATCATGAGTCGAAAATGTTCAAGCTATCATGACCTAATATCAATAGTTATGGAGATATACGACATCAAATTTTACATTTTTTTTTCTATATTTCTGACTTATTTTTTGTAAAACGTTGGACTATCATTACAGTAACTAATATCAATTACGATAAATTCATTCGTTTCAATACAAGTTAAATAAAATGAAAAAAACCCTGAAAAAATTCCAATTGGAATTCGAAGGTTTTTATTTTTTTATTTGACTTGTATTAAAGGGAATGAATTTTTCATGTTCGATATAAGTTACTGTAATGATACTCCAACGTTTTACAAAAAATAAGTCAGAAATATTGAAAAAAAAATGCAAACTTTGATGTCGCATATCTCCTTAACTATTGATATTAAATCATGATAGCTTGAACATTTTCGACTCATAATCATGGCACGAATATAGTCCTGCGAGGTAATTAATGTTTTCCAAATAACCCTGTATAGTCAGCAAAAAAATAATTAAACATGTTTTTATAACACCAAGCATTTTTATACAGGTGTCTCATAGCTAGTAGCAAAAACTTTACAGGTGGATTCCTGCTTCAATAATGAGTCGAAAATGTTCAAGCAACCATGACCATGAAATCAATAGTTATGGAGATATGCAATATCAAAGTTTGTACTTTTTTTCAATATTTCTGACTTACTTTTTGCAAAAAGGTGAACAATCATTACAGTAACTTATATGGAAATTATGATTGTGAATTAATTCGCTTTAAAGTCAAACGAAATGATAAAAACCTTACAAAAATTGAACATAGATATTTTTTACAAGGTTTTTATCATTTTATTTGAGTTGTATTGAAGCAAATGAATTTTTTATATTCGATGTAAGTTACTGTAATGATAGTTCAACATTTTGCAATAATATCTCCATAACTATTGATATTAGGTCATGGTTGCTTGAACATTTTCGACTCATTATCAAGCCAGAAACCTACCTATAAAGTTTTTGCTACTAGCTATGAGACACCTGTATATGCAGGGTTATTTGGAAAACATTAATAACCTCGCAGGACTATATTCCTGCTTTGATTTTATGAGTCGAAAATGTTCAAGCAGCCATATCATAAGTTATGCAATATCAAAGTTTGCATTTTTTTCAATTTTTCTGACTTATTTTTTACAAAACGTTGAACTATCATTACAGTGACTTATATGGATTACGAAAACTTCATAATTCAATAATATGTACCTACAAGTTTACCTAAAAAAATGATTAAAACTCTTTAGAAATTCCAATTGGAAGTGGAAGGTTGTTATTATTTTATTTGACTTGTGTTAAAGGGAATGAATTTTTCATATTCGATATAAGTTACTGTAATGATTAGTACAACGTTTTACAAAAAATAAGTCAGAAATATTTTAAAAAAATGCAAACTGAGATGTCGCATATCTCCATAACTATTGCTGGTCATGGTTGCCTGAACATTTTCGACTCACGATTAAAGCAGGAATAAAGTTCTGCGAGTTTATTAATGTTTTCCAAATAACATTGTATATATACAATCCACCAAAAAGCATTGTAATACCAAATACTTATTTTTTTTATTATTAAATACCTAAGCTTGTTGCATTTTGTACTTTTATTACTCCCTTTATATTAACTCGTGGCGTCTGCTTGCTTGCGTGCCGGCTTGCCGTCAAAAAACACTTTAGATCGATTTTTGTCCCTTTTCCCGTGATCCAATCAAGCGCGGATCCAAGGGGGGGGTCATGGGGGTCATGACCCCCCCCTGGACTGGGTCCAGGACCTAGGTGGACCACTAATTAAAATACTCATACTCACATTCATTCACTTACTATTTTATTTTTATTTTTCAGGTACTACTGTATCTTTAAGCAGAATACTGCAATCGAACTCGATTGATTTTAAAAAAGCTGCGGACGCTATTAATGATACTAAAAGTGTTATACAAAATAAAAGAGAAAATGCGGACGTTATTTACCGACAGCTTTTTGAAGAGGCTAAAGAAGTAGCTGAGCAGCTAGATGTAGAAATTAAATGTCCTAGTATAGAGTCAAGACAAATACATAAGGCCAATAACCAACCTGCTCAATCTGCTGAAGAGTATTTCCGCAGAGCCATATACATTAGGCTGTCCCGATAAAAAAAAATTTGGCTTATCTTAACACAAGACCTCTCAAAACTTACGTAATTGAGCGTAGATAACCAAAATAATAAAAATAAAATAAACTATATCTTTAGGGTTCTACCGGGTTTTGAAAGATTGTCATTTTTATGGTGATATTTCGCTATCCTCAATTTTTGCTCCTGAACTAAATACAAAAAAATATTTACTTTTTATTCTATTTAGATGTAAATCATACATGATGTTTCGATTTGCATGCAACAACACGTTACCAGCAACTTTGAATTTGTTGGGTTTCAACCTGCAAATACTCTCAAGTTTGAACTTGTTTTGAGGACTTTCTTGACTTGACTCGCGAGTGTTTTCTTGTTGCGATTGTAACAGTAGTAAAAGCGGATTTTGTGATTTTTAAATAAGAAGTTCGAGGCGTAGTCAGACTACTTATGCTATGTTCGGACCATACAAAGAACTTGACTATCAGCAGCTACCAAATATAAGGGACGTCATTTAATTTATTTTATTTGTCAAGAACGACCTGGAATTCACGTAAAATTGAAAAGATCCATCCAAATCAGATATATATGTGATTGTTTCCGAAGAGATCAACAATATTTGGACCAAAACTTCGATTCCATTTGCAACTAAGGAACGAGTTATTTAATTAGTGAAATCCAATTTCGAAAAGTATCTCAATTTGAAAAGATACCCCAAAAACAAACGAAATGATAGTTTTGAAAATAAACTGAAATGTTTTTTAGTCATCTAAGAAACTTTTTGACGTTTCCGCTTGTAAATGCACTTCATTTGAATTTTGTTCGTGTCTAAAACCTAAGAAAGTTTACATCAATGAGAGAAGTTTTTGTTGGATCAAATAAATGATAGGAAAATGGTTATAAGCGGTTTTGATAAGAAAGAAACGGCTAGATTAATTAAACGACAGCAGAGATAAATTTTAGAGTCAACAAGGGTAACAAAAAACTCGTGTTTTACTCAAGAAACCGATTCTGCCTCAGAAAATTGTGATGAAGATTCAGTGCGTGAATCTTCCCCAGAAACGTATCCGATAACAGAGGCATCCCCGACAAACTCGCCCTCGACAGAGACACCATTGAATTCAACGGCGAATTGGAACACATTGCCTTTGCCGACAGTTGCTAAAATCTGTGATAGATATGGTTTATCCAAGCAATTTGCTGCTGCTGTTGCTTCTGCGGTTTTGATTGACGTCGGCTTGGTTTCTACCGAAGATTTAACTCTGGTTATTGATAAAAATAAGATTTACAGAGATGTATCTAAAGCCCGGAAGCTTCAAAAGATATTGGAGGTATTGTTATAAAAAGCATTTACTTTGATGGACGAAAAAACCATCGCAAAGAAGTTTTAGAAGACCACATCTCAATTTTAGCACAGCCTGGATACATTTATTTGGGGACACACAATGCCGAAAGACGTGGTACTGCAAAGGGAATTCTGACTTCGATCACAACTTTAGTAGAGGGTCGAGGTTGGAATTAAGATGACGTGATTTGCGTTGAATGTGACGGAACTTCAACTAACACCGATTGGAAGGGTGGCGTGATTCAATATTTAGAGGAGTATTTGCAGAGACCGTTACAATGGTGTGTTTGTATGCTTCATGTCAATGAGTTACCCCTTCGTCATTTATTCTTGACCTTAGATGGTTGCACTTCGGGTCCTAGAGATTATAATAGACGCCTCCCAAAGTGTAACTGACGTTACTTCTAGAGATGGCTTTATTAGAACCAGGATGCAATCTCGAGTAGAAATGCCAAATTTTGGACACAAAAATAAGTTTAAATTTTTAGTTTTTGTCATTGATTATAATCTATATTTTGTTTATTTTATTTTCTTGTGCTTTGTTTCATTAATTTCAATACTAAAATACCTTTTAAACATGATTTTTTTATTATTTTAGGCAAACGGTTTAACTCTATAAAAACGTAAAATTTACAAAACTTCAAAGCTCGGTAGAGCCCTCAAGATGACAAACAATTCTATTTTTTGTTACCTTTTTCACAATTTGTGTAAAATTACGCAAATTTTGATACCTCTTGTGATTGTGTAGCTCAAAATTTTTTTTTCTCATGGACGGGACACCCTAATATACGTCCCTCTTCTGGATTCAATAATAAGTGACCTACAGGACCGTCTATCTCTTGAAATACTTAATTTATTTCAACTAAGTGTTTTCATGCCAAAAAACGAATACAGTAATCAAGACTTTGAAATTGTGAAACAACTAGCAACCGATTATACATTGTTACTAGATAATACTCCAGTTTCTGTCGTTGTAAACGAATATCGGCTGTGGATGGTGAAGTGGCAGCGGAGTTAGGACATACCGCAGTCGATTTCCAACCTTATTTTAAATTGCGATATTGAGATGTATCCTAATATAAGAAAATTTTTATGTATTATGGCTACACTACCTGTTAGTGTAGCGACAGCGGAAAGATCTTTCTCTACGTTGCGAAAAATCAAATCGTGGCTAAGAGCTTCAATGGTTGAAAAACGTCTAACCGGACTGCCACTTCTCCACGTCCATAAAAACGCACCCATTGGAGTAGATGAAGTGATAACGCGTTTCGGGAGAAGACGTATAAGAAAAATTGATTTTGTTATTTAAATATAGGTAGGTATTTTTAAGTACAGTAGGTAGTTACATTTATTAATAAAATACCTACGTTTTACTTGTAAGTATCTATTAATATCAAAATTAAATTATAACTTCTTGTAACTTGACCACTACTATGTGACCCCCCCCTAGCGCCAAAGCTGGATCCGCCCTTGGATCCAATCGAGCTGAAACTTGGCAAGTAGACTCGTGGCGACGATCAAGAAGATCTATCAAATATTCGTTAAAAAAAATAATAATCATAGTATAATTTAGGATTTTTAGAAATTTTATTGGTTTTTTCAAATTGGAATCATTAGAAAAGTTAGATTAGCAACGGCGGCCCGATAACGTCGCGGAATATTTAAAATTTGAATTACTCCGTCGGTATACATAATAGGTACTTCACTACGAATGTCGAAAATCTAAATTGACTGACAAATGTTTTTAGAATTTAATCTTCAAAGCGTGAAGTGTCTTATCAAAGCTCAAAACATCTGACATTTTAGAAATATATTAAATTACTGTAAGTTTAGTGTTATGTTATATGTTTTAATTCGTCTTTAATTGTTGTTATATTTCACAAAGAAAGGGAGTATAATAAAAACTTGGTGTTTATGTGTTACTTTTTTTTAGATTTTACAACAATTTAATAACAAACCCGAAATCTAGCAGAAAATTTTTCTCTGCCCAGGTGTAGAAAAATCACTATATATTTAATTGTGAGCAGAGGCGTAATCAAAAAAATTGGGACTCAATGCAAAATCAACTGCTTAAATGTATCGGCCTCCTATTAAAAGCAACGACCTAGGATTTTTCATTTGGATAGTAGTGCAGCGTTCATTTTTAGAAGTTTTAATGGCCTAACTTAATAGCGCAATAAATAATCATTGTGCAAACATATGCTTGGCGTTTGTAAGTTTATATTGAAAAAAACCTTGCTTCGCTTTACGGCGATTTTCGCTGTGCGGCGATGGTATTTTAATGGTGGACTGTTATCTTCATCGATGATGTTTCCACGTGTTTTCGTAATGTACGAATTTTAAAAATGGTTGATCTATATACCTATAAATAAAAATGTCAATGTTCGTTTGTACAATATCGATAATCTCTGAAAGTTCTTCACCGATTGCTTTGAAAATTTGGCACAACGTTGCATTCAAATACGAGGATGTTTTTGTATACCTACTTTGTTTTTATATATCTACTATTTATTTTTATAAATAAAAATGTAAATGTTCGATTGTCCAAAATCTTATATCTCCTAAAGTTCTTTTTGACACAACGTTGCATACGAATTCGCAAAAATTATTTGAGAAAAAAACTAACCCATAAAAACCGAGTTTTTATTTTACTCCCTTTCTTTGTAAATTAAGTTTACCATCATGTAATAATTGATTGACTGAAAATGAAACATGTCTAGACAAATATCTATGTCGGAAATCTCTAAAAATATCTCTTTATTATTTGATTTCTTCCCAAAAAAATCGAAGTGTGCTGTCTGTCATCTGTGAACCAATTGTCATAAATTTTCGAAATTCGTAGTGAAGTACCCATTATACCTATTGACGGAGTAATTCAAATTTTAAATATTCCGTGACGTTATCGGGCCGCCGTTGGTAGCTTTTGTAATGATTCCAATTTGAAAAAACCATTAAAAATTTGAATAATCCAAAATTATACTATTATTATTTAACGAAAATTTGATAGATCTTCTTGATCGTCGCCACGAGTCTGCTTGCCAAGTTTCAGCTCGATTGGATCACGGGAAAAGTGTTAAAAATCGATCCAAAGTTTTTTCGTCAAGGAAACAAGCGAGCAGACGCCACGAGTTAAAAGAAAGGAAGTAAAATAGTAACCCATAAAAACTAAGTTTTTACTATACTCCCTTTCTTTGTAAAATATAACAATAATTAAAGACTAATTAAAAAATATAACATAACACTAAACTTACAGAAATTTAATATATTTCTAAAATGTCAGATGTTTTGAGATGTCAAGATTTTGATAGATTCAATTATCATCAATATCGTACCTTATGAATTTCCAGCGTCAAATGATTTAGTCAGAATCAGATATGAGTAATGTAGAATTCTTCAAAACTAAGCAGAAATCTAAAAGAAATAAATTATTATTTGATTTTTTCCCAAAAAACACAATTTTGCTCTCGTCTGTAAACCAATTGTTTTGTAAATTTTCGAAATTCGTACCTATTATACCGACGGAGTAATTCAAATTTAGAAAATATTCCGCGACGTTATCGGGCCGCCGTCGTTTGTAATCAAACTTTTCTAATGATTCCAATTTGAAAAAACCAATACAATTTCTAAAAATCCGAAATAATACTATAATTATTATTTTTTTAACGAAAATTTGATAGATCTTCTTGATCGTCGCCACGAGTCTGCTTGCCAAGTTTCAGCTCGATTGGATCGCGGGAAAAGGCTCAAAAATCGATCCAAAGTTTTTGTTGACGCCAAGCAAGCAGATGCCACGAGTTAATATAAAGGGAGTAGATATTGATAAATATTTAGATAGGTAGGTAAAACATTTTTCAAATTCAATTTTTTGGTTACGTTCGGTTGTGTTTACTTAAATAAAACGTTTGAACCGATGAGAAAGTGCAGCCTTTCATATCGCGATATTTCAAAATAAAGGACATTTATGTTTACTGTCTATGATTAATTTTCAATTTGTTACTTCCGAGCTTATCGTTTTCAACGACAATATTCCAATGTTCATAACAACTATTAATATTGCATTACAATGTAAAACACAACAAAATACTTCTACAAATATACCTAAGTATACCTATAAAACTCAATGTCTGTCTGTCTATACAAATCTACATCGTTTGTCCGATTCGACTCAAATTATGTATATATATATATTTTTTTAATGCAAATCTGAACCCTTTGACTGATCGGACTCAAAATTTGGAAAATTATTCTTTAGGATCCTTTGGGTAGCGTAAGGGAACATTTTCCCACTCCCCTCTATCCCATTCCCTCCCCCAGATTTATTTTCTGTACAAATCTACACCGCTTGACTGATTGGACCCAAATTTTGCATACATATTCCCGATAGAAAAAAATAGGCCACATTTCTTCCGTAGACATCCTATCCAACCCAGCATTGATTCAATGGAAACATTGTTTTAATTGGAGGCTTTGCAAAACAATGGAACCTTTGTAATAATTATTTAATAGACACTGTTAAGTTTTCAGTGCCGATAAATCGGCCGGCGTTTATTAGCTAGATAACATCTTTTTTTATAACAGCTTGCATCAAACATAATTAGTTGTAAGAATATGATAACAACAGAGTTTATGAGTAAAATAGTAATAAGTACAATTATTTTGTGCAGGCCTTTATCGTTACCTACCTCGTTAGGCACATAAATTACCTGTTCTGAGGTAAGTAGCCATTCCATTCATTGGGACTCCGTTAAAATGTCTAATTTTATGGTTGCGTTATTAAACGAATGAGAAGAAAGTAAAGTAAAGTAGTAAAGATATAAGAAATAAAGTAAATAAGAATAAAAAGATAAGTAAAGAAAATTAAAGTAAAAAGTATATTATACATATATGAACAAACAAAAGTTTAAATAAGTAAATTAAAGTAAATTAATTCCAAGGTTGATAATACAAGAACAAAAGTATTGAGTAAGTACAGAGTGAGTGTAATTAATGAGTGATCATCGATCGTCCGTCATGGGATCATGCGTTATCATCAAATCATCTGAGGCCCCTTCCCGGTGTCCTTTACAAATTTTAGAGATAATGATCTTCTTCTTCTTCATCAGCCTTCGTCTTTTCACTGCTGGATATAGGCCTCTTCCTTATTTTTCCATTCTTCCCTATTGTTGGCTAATTGTAGCCATTTCTTTCCCCCCACAGCGACAATATCACCGGCCCATCTCTTTTGAGGTCTTCCGATGCCTCTTTTATTTTCCCAAGGTCTCCATTTCAGAACTCTGGGAGGCCATCTTGTAGTATCCTGTCTTGCAACTAGGGATTCTGAAGTCTCGGGCTTTTTCGATTCCCGGGACTCGAGACCCAAATTTTTAAAGTCCCGGGAATTCCCGGGACTCGAGACTGATTATTTTTCGTTTAAATCATGAAAATAAAACAACTTATTTTTGTTAACTTTAATATTTGTGTTATAGGTACGATAGGTGAAAATTTATTGTTTAAAAACACTTTATTCGATATTTATTTAAATTTAATTTATTACAATTTTTTAATCGAAATATTTATATCAATATTAAGTTAAAACCTTTACTTACATACTTACTTACTTAAATAAATACTAACTTTTACAATTTTAGTTCGAAAAATTAAAAGTCCGAAATCCGCAGTTCAGAATATACCTACAGCGATGGAAACCGTAAGTAGAAGAACGCATCTGGCTAAAGTCAAAATACAAACTGATTATTTCGACAAATAAATCAACCCAAGGAGAATTCTTATAAATTATTTTAGAAATATGAGTAGCACGTGCATCGTACAAAGAAACATTTTGCTGAAAAAAACCAAGGGTAAATATGTACTTGAATTTTTTTTTGTTTAAGTGATATTTTACAAATAACGACGAAAGCTTTACAAAGACAATATAATCTCTTGCTACAATAAATCATTATCTGTATCCTTTCCATCCTGTATTCTACAGTGTTTTTGTTTACACTGCCGAGTGCCGACAATCGAGTATCTTGACGAACCGCTTGCTGCCTGCTCCGTATGGGTATGGCTTGTTCTCGACTAAGCAGATTTTATTTAAAAAATATAAATGTAGGATATATTGAATAAAATTGATTCAGAAAGTCTCGAGTCCCGGGTTATTAATTTTTCAATTCCCGGGACTCGAGACAGCAAAAAATCTTTGAATTCTCGGGAATAAATTCCCGGGTTGTCTCGACACAGAATCCCTACTTGCAACGTGTCCATTGCCATTTTAGCTTCGCTACATGATCCATGATATCCATTACTCTAGTTCTGCGCCTAATTTTGTCGTTTCTAATTCTATCTCTTAGGCTTGCTCCAAGCATGGATCTCTCCATGGATCGTTGCGTGCATTTGAGCTTTTCTACACTTTTCTTTGTAAGGGCTATAGTCTCCAATCCATACGTCATCACTGGCAGTATGCACGATTCAAAGGCTTTTCTTTTTAGGCTAATTGGGATCTCTTTGTTCTTGAAGATATGTTTGAGTTTGCCAAAAGCAGCCCAGCTCATTCCTATTCGACTTGGAGATAATGATGTTTCTTCTTTATTCAGACCTCGTTTCTCCACAATCTGTACTGCGACAGTATTGTTCATTTGAGCATCTCTTCCAGCTGGTATCTCCCAATATTGAATAGTCATTCAGTCAGCAATGCACGGAATTTTTGATGTTTTGTACCTCATTGTGATCTCTTTTGGTAATTTGTTATACATCCGTGGTCTTAAGAAAATTGCATGCCTTTGAGAAAAAGAAGTTTTCATAAACGGGACTTCCACTTTTCGCAAAATTGTTGCTCTAGTACGGCTCTGATGATTGATATATTGCAGTTTATTAGTTTCATGCAAAATTTTTAATAGCAATTTTGTAATTGCAACACAGTAGACGCTTGTTACAGACGAGACGCCCTTCGATAACAGCGTGACTTTGATACCAAGAGCCTTTCGCAGGGCGAGACATACCACACCTCATGTAGTGCATAGGTGAAACAAATTAACAAATAATATGTGTTGGCATTGACAATGGATCGCAAAATCAAATGAAGTTCAAATCAATTAACAACCTGAGTAATCCAGCAAGTAACACAAAGCAGACTCCTGTTGATTCATTTCCAGGGTCGGACTGACGACGGATCCACGGCCAAATGCCCGAGGAATTCAACAAATCTTATTAGATATCTTTCATTTTTCAGGTGGCCGTCAGGACAGGATATAAATATGAAAGTGGCTAGTAAAAACAGTAGATATTATATATTACAGAAGCAACAGTGAAAGTAAAAAGAATATATGTAAAAATCATATGTAACAACATGCAGATATTATTGAATACCAAAGCAATAGCAAAATTAAATAGAATATATATAAAGAATTATAAGAATATTCTCATATATAAAATCACAGCCCATTCATTTAAAAGCGAAGACGCACACTTCCAACATTCAATGATTCTGATTTTGTATATATGTTGCGCGTCTAGTGTCAAGCGTGTGGATGTTGCAACTTTGATATATTTTGGCTTTATCTTCGAAACTATCCAATTAATACTTTTTTTACATTAATGTAAACAATAACTACTTACCCTTAATGATTTACATTCTCAAATTTTATGTAATTTATGTGAGTATTTTTAAATATTTATTCAAAGTTTTCATACAATGTGTACAGCGGCACACTACCGCCATCTATGGAAATAAATAAAAACATGCAATTGACAAAACACATTTCTAAATAAAAATGCGTATGTAGATATGCGGTACCTACCTAGTCCGGCAAAATTCAATAATAAGTAAATGCACATACATTTTCTTTACTTGTATTTACTAATTAATAAATATGAAGGTATTAGCTTTTTAAAATTTTGATGTTAAATTCTGTTGCTGCTCAATGGATATTTTTAATTGTGAGATGTCAAATATTACACATCACATGCGACTACTGTATTGCCTGCCCAACATAAATTGGCGTGCGGCGAGTTTGGAACTAAAACCCGCCCGTCCCGCACCCGGCGGTAACCCCTCGCCCTGTCATTCAGTTCATTCTCGTCTTTGAGCGCGAGCTGTGTCATCTTGATTACCAATATACACTGAATTATTATGTCCAAAACATCCAAACAGTCCAGGATGGTGCAAGAACAATTGCCAATGAAGTATTAAAGTTTTGCGAAGCAGAAAAAGCAAATAATGGACCGATATTACCTTTTGACAGTTTGATGGAGCGCTCTGTTACCCGACCAGATTTCTATTGAAGGCTGTGACACTGGTCACCGTATATTCAGTACATTATGTATTTTGTAATAAATTTACACCCTGGCAGCTTTTGTTACGCGACAGTGACGCCCTCCTTCTCACGCCAAGTTATAGTGGTACGTCTATAAGGCTCGCTCGTTTTTTATTTTTATTTTTTCCCAGATTTACGTGCGTTCCGACTCTGCTTCTGGTAGGTAGACATAATATTATTTATATGTACCTCACGTCCGTCTAATGAGTAACATCGCACGCCTGCCAAATCTCAACTATGGTCGACATGAGCCATTAAATGTCATTCAAGTATCAGTTTTATCGTACCGTGCATTTCGGCCATCGGCAGCCGGGCGCTTTGGGCAAACGGAACCAAAACAAACCTGAGAAAGAAAAAAATATGATTCAGCGGTTTCTAGAACGAAGAGGATGTTATTCTGTGGTTTTGTGCATACATTTTTCGTTGTTAGGTAATTGATATTAACCACAAGAATGACGATTATTTCTTAATTCTCTATATCATATTTAAATTATTCCCGATAAATTTAAAACAGTATAATTACAATTCGATAGTCCCACATTTTTGAAATAGCAATATTGTTATTTTCAGAATACGGCCGAATAACTGTCAAGAAGCTTCCGAATTAGAAGTTGTTTTAGAACTTTAGAACGTCATATTAATATTAGGTCCTTACATATGAAATTGGCGTTTCTTTGTAAATAAAATATCTTCTCTTTGGTTAGGAATTCCAAATCCAAATTTATACAGCTATTTACTCATGTATTTGTGTTTTGAAAATTATAATTCATTTGTTTTTTCCTCAATTGTTTTTTTCTTTGCGTCACTCAGTTTACAAAGTGAAAAACTTGAAATATCGCGTTATTTACGAGTACGAGTTCCACCGTGGCACCAGTGCTGCAGAAACGGCTCGAAGGATTAATGATGTGTATGGCGACGGTGCCGCAAAAGAAAACACAGTGCGTTTTTGGTTCCAACGTTTTCGTTCTGGAATTTTCGACCTGCAGAACAAGCCCCGTGGACGGCCGGAGACCAAAGTTGATAATGAAGAATTGAAGGCTATTGTGGAAGCGGATCCATCGCAAACCACATCCGAGTTAGCTGCAGGCTGCGGTGTTAGTGATAAAACTGTTTTAATCCACTTGAAGCAAATTGGTAAGGTGAAAAAGCTTGAAAGGTGGGTACCTCACGAATTGAGTGAAGCAAATCAACAAACGCGCGTTGACTGCTGCGTTGCATTACTCAACCGGCACAATAATGAGGGGATTTTAAATCGAATCATTACCTGTGATGAAAAGTGGATCCTGTACGATAATCGGAAGCGCTCATCGCAATGGCTGAACCCTGCCGAACCAGCCGAACCATGCCCCAAGCGAAAATTGACTCCAAAAAAGTTACTTGTGAGCGTTTGGTGGACTAGTGCTGGTGTCGTTCACTACAGCTTTCTTAAATCTGGCCAGACGATTACGGCAGATGTCTATTGTCAGCAACTGCAAACCATGATGGAAAAGCTAGCTGCTAAACAACCGAGGCTGGTTAATCGCTCTAGGCCACTGCTGCTTCATGATAACGCTAGACCACACACCTGCCACAACAGACGGCTACCAAATTAGAGGAGCTTCAATTGGAATGTCTGACATCCACCGTACTCTCCGGACCTTGCCCCAACAGATTACCATTTTTTTCGAAATTTGGATAACTTCTTGCAAAGGAAAAATTCAACTCCGATGGGGCAGTCCAAACCGCCTTCAAAAATTTTATTGATTCCCGTCCGAATGGTTTTTTTAGTAAAGGGATCGATGAACTACCTGTGAGATGGCAAAAGCGCATAGATAGCAATGGTACATACTTTGATTAAATAAATATATTATAATAAAAAAAAATCGGCTTTATGTTCCTCCCATACTAAACGCCAATTTCATATGTAAGGACCTAATATGATATTTCTACTGTGAACCGAAATTTATATAATATTATTATACAGGGTTATTTGTAAAATATTAATAACCTCACAGAACTATATTCCTGCCTTGATTATGAGTCGAAAATGTTCAAGCTATTATGACCTAATATCAATAGTTAAGGAGATATGCGACATCAAAGTTTGCATTTTTTTTTCAATATTTTTGACTTATTTTTTGTAAAACATTGGACTATCATTACAGTAACTCGTATCGATTACGAAAAATTCATTGGTTTCAATACAAGCTAAATAAAATGATAAAAACCCTGAAAAAATCCAATTGGAATGTTTTCCAATTGGAATTCGGAGGTTTTTTTTTGACTTATATTAAAGGGAATGAATTTTTCATATTCGATATAAGTTACTGTAATGATAATTCAACGTCTTACAAAAAATAAGTCAGAAATACTGAAAAAAAATGCAAACTTTGATGCCGCATATTTATATTAGGTCATGGTTGCTTGAAAATTTTCGACTCATAATAAAGACAGGAATATATCCTGCGAGGTTATTAATGTTTTACAAATAACCCTTTATATAATTTCAGTTCACAGCGGGTAGAAATATCATATTAATATAATGTTCTAAAATTCTGAAACAACTTCTAACTTTGAAGTTTCTTGACAGCCGCCCATTTTACTAAATGAAAAATAAATACTACACCCAAATAAATTGTATTCCAAAGTATATTTATATTTCATTTTATTTCAATATACTCTTTTCTTCAAAATTTGACATTAAAAGTAAAGCGTTATACAAAAAAATTGGGCTTTCATTTATATGCGACAGTATGACAAAACCTTTAAAACCAGATATACGAAATAGTAGCAATATATGTAGGCACCTACCTAAAAAATACGTAAAATATCAAAAATAAAAGGTTTCATCATAAATAAGTAAGTATTGTGCGTAGATTTGTGGCTTTAGGTGAATAAATTTATCAATTTATGACACCTGATGTGATATGAAATCGAATGTTGAGACATGTTGGCACATTGTTGAAATCATATCTTTCATGATAAAACTTATATTAAAAGATGCGCGGTTCGAGTGAAACTTAAATGCAGGCCAATCCATCTAAATATACCAGGACGGTATGCTTGAGATTCCAGCTAGTGGGAAATTATTTGGGTCACAGAATGTCCGCCATTTTCGTTCCGGGACGCGGGAAATGCTGGAGGAACCTCGCTTTCCATTTCCTACGCTTTTACTTTCATCCATTTGCAATCTCAGCATCGAAAGCTGTGTTGCCCGTACAAAATAAAGTTTGATGAAATTATTTTTTAATTTATTTATTTATTGTTTATTTACATTTACATTAGTTAATACAAGATACTAATAACTGCCACACGAGGTAAAAACCTGTTCTGTGGCAGATATTCTCATACGGTATTTATGTAATAATAAAAAAAGACAATTAAAGAATCTAAATCTAAGAGAAAATAAAAAGAAAAGAAAATACACAAACAAAATTAAGATAAGAATTTAAGTAGTTACAAAAATAAATATTATATTATAGTATACTTTAAATTACATAAATCAGTTTTTGCCAATTCAGAGGTCAAGGGCGGATGACTTCTTCAGCATACCTCCTACCTGATGTTTTTATAAACTTAGTAATATGATGTTTAAAAGGTTTGTGTAGAGTTATTTCTTTAGTTTCATTAGGTAACTTGTTAAAAACAAGCGGGGCAGTGAAATTAAATTGTCTTTGCCCAAAAGACGTTTTCCTTTTAGGTACCTCGAAATGAATTGTATTTGCCAGCCTTGTAACCCGTGTTTGTTGTGTACGATTAAAATTTACCTTGTCCTTGTGGATATTAACATATAATATATATTTTTGCGGGCACCGGGTATAGGTCTTTCCATTTACGAAAGACAATGGAATAGGCATGACGACAGTATTAAAGAATTAAATAATAAGTGATTTTAGAGAAGAAAATATGTTGAAAGGATTCTAAAAAATGATCCAGTTTTAATATACACATTGAGATTAACACGATTTTCAATAAAATAAAAGTATAAAATTGTGCAACCCGCCATTTTAACTGAAACACCGGTCAGATCGAATGACATCACGCCCCAGTACCCATCACCGTGTCTTTGAACCGTTGCCATAGACACAATGCAATGTTTACTGAGACTTGACGTCACGTAGACGAAATGACAGCTGCGGGCGTTTTTGCGCGAAATTAAAAATATGTAATATGAAAATGCAATTATTTGCGTCAAAACTTAGTTTATTACTGAAATAATGTTATTTTCGGTAACGGTAGACGTGTTCCTACAATATAGGATGTTATTTCAAAATCTGTCATCATGCCTTTTAGTAGATATGTGTACCTAAGCCATGCGAACGACGCACATTGTTTCGTTGTGTTGGTGTTTACGGGTATAAACTCCAACACCACGAAACAATGTGCTTCGTACGCACAGCTTACACATACTAATTCGATTGTTTTTCTTATATGGAAAGAACTCTACCTATCCCGGTCCTTCTCACATACTATA
This sequence comes from Agrypnia vestita, assembly GCA_016648135.1. Classification (NCBI taxonomy): domain Eukaryota; kingdom Metazoa; phylum Arthropoda; class Insecta; order Trichoptera; family Phryganeidae; genus Agrypnia; species Agrypnia vestita. The sequence continues at coordinate 71,564 of JADDOH010005616.1, forward strand.
GACGTACAAGAATATGATATTATGTAAGAATATAATGCTGATGATGATACATATGAATTGTTAAATGAATTCATTAATATCTTACAATAATATAATCAATTCCCTGTCCAATTAGTCAAGTCCCTGCTGAACTCAAGGCCAATAGGGCGAAGGAGCTTAGGAAGGCCGAAACTAAGATGGAGTGACAACGTCCTCAAAGATATCTCTGCCTTAGGCCCGGTTGTTTCAAATTCGATCAAAGTAAGCGTAGAGTTTAAACTGAAATTTTACGTTCTCCACCAATCAGACGATCCGTTTTCGTAAAAATCTATGCTTTTATCGACCGCTTACTTTGATCGAACTTGAAACAACCGGGCCTTAGAGCTTTGAAACTGGAGAGAGCTGGCACTAGACCGAGATGAGTGGAGGAAAATTATTGAGGAGGCCAAGACCCACCAAGGGTTGTAGTGCCAAGAATGATGATGAATATAATCAATTGCTGATTTTTACACACTTGAATTATCGTAAAAATAATTGATTAGTTAATTAGTAATAGAAAAAATGAAATAATAAAAATGGGTATGAATCTCTATAGAATATCCTGTGCCTTTTGCAATTGGGATAATCGGCAAAGTATTCAGATGTATACACTCTTTTTCAGTATCTCCCTTGCCAAGTTTTTTTTAATTGTCTCTATTGAGTTCACCCTATTAGGAGTACCAATAGATCTACATCTTTTACAACGACAAATAAGTCAATGTTATATAATAATAAACATTTTTGCAATTCACAATTCATTTTTACTTATTATATAATACAGGATGTCTCACAGCTAGCAGCGAAAACTTTACAGGTGGATTCCTGCCTTCATAATGAGTCTAAAATGTTCAAGCTACAGCCATGATCTAATATCGATAGTTCTATGGAGATATTCAATATCAAAGTTTTAATTTTTTTTCAAGATTTCTGAACTTGTATAGATTATGAGGAAATCGTTCACTTTAATACAAGTCGAATATAATGATGAAAATCTTGCAAAATTTTAAAATTAGCGTTGATTCGCAGCTTACACAGCATTATCTCGTAAATAAATTCATTGTTATCCCTTCTTCCAGTTACATTTCGAAATGGGTTAAACTTACGGAAAAAATGCACATAAGCTAATCTTGTTTTGTTTTTTATTATTTATTTAATTTATGGTACAAATACAGTTCTTATATAAAACACATCAGATTAAACATTTTTTTTAAATACTTGGTAATCATGTAGACCTCACCAGTGAAGAGAAGCTCTTGAGTCTGATGAGGGAGCCACAGTTCTTATTATAATATATAGGTACATAGTGTATACAAGTTATTTATTAATACAGTAAAAAGGTAAATTGATAATGAAAGTATAGGAGTTATTTTGAAAAAAAGCTATAGGTTTAAATGATTTATGTATTTAAGTTTGATTTTAGGAAAATTTTAATTTTTTTGATTTGCTCTGAGAGGTTACTGATGCATCGTATCTCGATAGGTAAGTTATTATAGTAATTAATGGCTTTATAAATATAGTGATGCTGCATTTGGGTTGTTTTATATTTAGGCATTATGAATTGGTTTCCATTTCTCATAAGTTTGAAATATTCCTGGTTTTCTGTAAGGTTTTTTTCTTTACATATTTGTAATATGGAAACTTGCTTGAAAATATCTACGTTTAGTACTGGAAAACATTTTAAAGAGATCTTTTGTTGGAAATGTAGATTTTTTTCAGTATTACTTTAATGATAATTCTTTGTGATATTTTTACTGAGTTTATGTTTTTCTTATAACAACCTCCCCATCCGATAACACCGTATATGAGTAGAGAGTGAACAATGGCGTAATAAACATTTTTTTTAAATTTTGTACTTAAAATATTTTTTAATCTAACGAATATGTAGATACATTTCCTTATTCTTTTTACTAGTTCATAATAATGTTTTCTATAACTTTTAGCATAGCCTTCATCGATGCACAGGAGGCGAGTTTTTTTGCGAAAAACAATTTTAACGACCTCTGACCTTTAATATCTGCTGATTTTATAGGATTTTATCATGTACCTACTCTTTTGTAACATCAAAGAGTACCTACGTGTATACAAAAAAATTTCCGACCAAAAATCCTTATTTGACTAGACTAGTATTAAAGTATTTAAAGGATTTTGAACAACATGTGAAACTACCCTCCAGGTGTTATTTCCGTATGGCTTCCCTTCCGCCGGGGGATTACCTACCCTCGCAGGCTTGCTATTCTAGGAGAAGCGTTGACCTGAAAGCCTGACTCAAATTAATTCCATCGGCGATATTACCCTTAACATGCACAATGAACAGCAAAAATGTTGGGGTTTGTCTTAACCGCGACGCGAGAATTATTTTTACAGGATAGGATAGGCTGCTTTCACATTTTATTTGTTAGAATATTCGTAATCGATATGAGTTATTGTAATGATAGTTCAACGTTTTACAAAAGATAAGTCAGAAATATTGAAAAAAAAATGCTAACTTTGAAGTCGAATATCTCCTTAACTATTGACATTAGGTCATAATAGCTTGAACATTTTCGACTCATAATCAAGGCAGAAATATAGTCCTGCGAGGTTATTAATGTTTTACAAATAACCCTGTATATATAAAGAAGAAAGATATACTTATAACGATTTATATCTAAGATCACTGTTCGATATTATTAACTACGCTAATTTCCGGATAAGATAATGCTTACTTGCATAGATTGCGAAGGAGTCAAATCTCTGAAGCAATCTAAAAGATAAGAACTTCGCCTATCCTATAATAGGTGGGTACAGCACACATTGTTGACTAACAATATAGATAGCCTCTATAATCAAATAAGCCATCTTTGCATTCGTTTTAAGAAGTAGGTATTGCTACACCGCTTTAAATTCACTATAATGATATTAATGACTTAAAAAAAGTAGGTACGTAGGTATTTTCTGACCAACCATTCAACCATTTTATTTTCAACAATAGGTATTTTATATGTAAGTTCTGAGAACGCAATTGGCCGCGTTCTGAAATAAGCAATACTGCTATTTCTGGATATTGACAGTTATTATATAACATTCTAATGCCGCCACATTTGACGTCTTAAGTTTGACAGGTTTGAAATGAATGAATTCCATAGACTTACTATAAATATAGACTAATTACAATCCAAAATATCTGCTACACAGAACGACAACTCGAATTACTGAGAACATAGACGCACATTGCGGGAGTTGGTCTAGGGGTGTCCAAAATGTATAAATGTCCGCGCGATATATAGGTATATAAAATTTTAATACAATACACAACCCTGTTTATATTTGTATCTCTTTTACGCGTACGCTGCGCTGTAAGAAAGAAAGAGAAAAGACCGTAGAATAAATAACGCAATTCGCTACTAACTTCATATGCATTCATTGTTAAAAATTATGTTTTATTGTCCTTTCTTATACGTGGTTATGAAAATAATTTCTATCTCTTTCTGACTGATGTATGCAATATGCAATAGAAGACAACAGAAACTAGATGTCTCAGATTTGTTTTTTAGTGACTAGTCTATATTTATAGTCTATGTACATCGTATATGTCTATGATGAATTCAATCAATTAGAAAGCTCATTATTCATAATTATGAATAACTTAACGTTTGTTTACGAATTCTGTTGATTGATTGAATTCATTAACTTCAATCACGTCAAACTTAAAACGTCAAAATTGGCGGCATTACAATGTTTTACATAACTATCATCATCATCATTCTTGGCACTACAACCCTTGGTGGGTCTTGGCCTCCTCAATAATTTTCCTCCACTCATCTCGGTCTAGTGCCAGCTCTCTTCAGTTTCGAAGCTCTAAGGCAGAGATATCTTTGAGGACGTTGTCACTCCATCTTAGTTTTGACCTTCCTAAGCTCCTTCGCCTTATTGGCCTTGAGTTCAGCAGGGACTTTGGTGCTTGATGCTCGGACATTCTCTCCACATAACCCAGCCACCGAAGTCTTCCCAGTTTCATAAATTTTGTGACGTTTGGCTCCTTAAATAGAGTATAGAGCTCATTTTTGTAACGTCTGCGCCAAAGTCCATTTTCTAGAACCGGTCCGAAGATACGCCTCAAAATTTTCCTTTCAAAAACGTCCAGTGCTCGCTCATTCCTCTTAGTTAGTACCCACGTCTCAGCTGCGTACGTGAGCACTGGCCTATTAAGCGTTTTGTACACTAATATCTTGGTGTTTCTGGACAGCAGTCTGGATTTTATCTGCTTTTGTAGGCGGAAAAAACAGCGATTTGCGCTCACTATGCCCTTCTGGATCTCCCCTGTAGTATTGTTGTTGCTTGTTATCAGGGATACTAGGTATGTAAATCTCTGTACCGTTTCAAAAATTTGACTTCCACACGACAGAGTTGGGATTTGTTGGGTGCATCCACGGCCATGTATTTTGTCTTCTGCTGGTTTTACTATGAGACCCATGTTTTTGGCAGAACTTTCAAGATTTATGAAGAAGATTTATATAGAACTATAAGATATAGAAATGGCAATATTGCTTAGTTTAGAATACGGCCGAATTGGGTAGTGGATTTGCCCACTGCGGGTTTATTATTTAATTAAGTTAAATTATAGAAGTCTCATAGAGACGAAGCTATTTATATGAGAAACGTGTATGTCAATTTTTTATATTATAGCCCAGGGTTTACAACCTGCGTGAGCTGGCTTATGTGATCACTTTAAAATATTGCTAAATACTCCATATTAAAAATATAGAGGTATCATTACCAATTGCGAATTCTATGTATATTCCCTTCAAATGTTTATTCAATGTTTATTCAATATTACAAATGTATACAATGTTTACAGTGTTTACAAAATTAATTAAGCTTTTTTCATTATTGCTGAGAGTCTTGGCAGCAAGTAGACACTAAATTGATTTGACGCCCTGCCTGCTACACTAGTAATTTACTGTATTATAGCAGACAGTGCTCTTCCAGTAGTATATTGTTCAAGAATTAAAAATAAGTAATTGAAATAATTAAATGCTTACAATTTAATAATGATGTTAATTCTATTATAGACAAAGAATTTTTTTATCTGAATAGGCTATTTAATAAAATAAAACAATTAAAAATCTTTAAAAAGATGAAAGTAAATGTTATTATAGGATTAGTATTTTTCAAATTTAGGTTATATCATAGCTTTTAATGGGTTTTGGGCATGCTTCCTTCCCTTTTCATGCAGCCAGAGTTTCACTTTAGAAGAAAAATACGCTAGACTTTGGCTACAAGTTTTTAGTTTAGTGTTTAGAGTATTGAATATTTTTGGAGCTTGGAAGAGGTGAAATATTTGTGAAAAGGTTTGTGTGAATTTTTTGTGGTACCTACAAGATCAGCAAGATCGCAGTTCACCTGTGCCCTTGTTGAGTGTAAGTGAGTGATTTGTTGGTGATCTTGTTTATGTCGATAAAAATATTTTAATGTGTTGAGTAAATATATTTGATTGATGTCCAGGACGTGACATTCTCTGAAAAGTTCTTCTGAAGGAAAACGAAATGGCTTTTTATGAAGAACTCTCAATATATGGAAGGTTTCAATTTTCAAAAATTTGATAATGTATGGATGTTCTTACGATGAAATTGATTAACCAATTCCAGCATCAGTGTACCAAAAATTTCAATCTGGAAATGAGACGAATTGCTCTTAAATCAGTGTATATCTCACTGTCTTTAATACACGGCCTAGATTTCAGAAAGTTATGATTAGTTTGAAAAGTACAAAATTCTCTTATATGTAGAGTTTTTAGTAGTGATGCAACGAATACTACTTTCACGAATACGAATACGAATAATTCAAAAAGGTAATAAATAATACACCACAATTCTTTTTTAACTAAAGTAAAGGATTTAGTAATTAAAATTTACCACCGGCAAATTTTTTTCTAAAAGCACAACATTCGCAACTTCTCAGGCGTTAGACGATTTCTTTTATCCGTTTGTTTGTACATTCCCAGCGGTCGAAAATAAATATCACTTTTTTCACGCTTACGAGGGGTCATGTTATTAGATTTAATTTGAAATTATTTTATAAGATTTAACACTTTTACACACAACGGAAATAAAATGGAACGAACAGTACGCATTACAAAACAAAAACTACATGAAATGAGCACCTAACCTTATTAATAACCCAACGAAACTAGATGAAAGATCTCATGTTGCGCTGTAACATGAGTAACAAGTAACAATTGACAACTTGACAACTCAACAAATCCATTCATTCAATGTTAGGGGAATCCCCGATAGTAGAGTGCAAAGGTGTGTTCGGATACACGGCGCACAGCCAAACCGTAATTTGCGTTGCGTTCAGGTATAAATAGTTTTTTTTTAATATTCGTGATGATATTCGGCGAATACGAATATTCGGTAAATATCTACTATTCGGCGAATACTAATATTCGTATTCGTTGCATCACTAGTTTTTAGGGCTATAAGTCTGGTGTATCCAGCCTTTCCGGCTAACGTTTGGAATTTTATTAGGGTGTCCAAGACCTACGTCACTGATGTATCAGACATATCTACTAGGACTTCGTTTGTTGAGCCGTGTAAGGGTACTGATACACATGCTCAATATTGAGCTTACTGAGCTATTGCTTCTTAGTACCTAGCATGTCTGTGCGCACATTGCTAATAATGAGCATGCTCAAAAATCAACCACCGGTTGATTTATAAGCATGCTCATTTGATTTGCGGGTGGAAGGGGTATCTATTGAGAATATGTGAACAGGGCTCGCTTATCAGCATACTAATGTCATTCGCGACTAGTATCGATTATCGATGCGATCTTCCCAGTCCGCGACAGATGAAACAAATGTGGCGCGTTGGGGAGATGACAAAACATTACTTTTCGTGACTTATTATAGGAATCACGAATGGTATCTGAAATACTAGATACAAAATACGTATCTTCCAAATACTTTTTAAAGATAAAATCCTTTTATAAAAAAACATATTTTATTGAATGTAAGTTTATGTTATAACGTGAATTATTTACGAATAAATCGCGTTTATCGCGCAAATGTGACAAAATAAAATATTATATTTTTAAGGTATTAATTGAGACTTAAGTAAAACCACTTCCTCAAACATTTTTTCGCTCATTTTCCTTCAATGCGGTCTCATTATAGGTACATCATTGGAAAAAAGTATTTTAGCAATAAGATACCAAAAGAATGTATCTAAATACAAGATACAAGATGAATATTCAAAAAAGTATTTCAGATACAAAATGAAAATACGTATTTTGCATCTTGTATCTGTATTTCAAATACATCTCTGTTGAGAACTACTAGAAGAGGCAGAGAAAGAAACGCGTGGATTAGATTGGGCGCAGACCAAGGTGAAGAATATCAAAGTCAAGTCTGAAAAGCGTAGGTAAATGGCAGGACGCTCGAATGGTATTCACAGCAAAGAAACGAACTGGAGGATGCCGAACCTCGATAAATAAGCAATCGGAGAGGTGAATGTAGGTACCTACTCTTAGCCTCATAAACAGAACCAAATAGAATGGTAGGGGGAGTTCATCATTCAGCAGAAGATAATGATGATAACTTATTTATTACAAATGCACGTATTAACAACCATGTTATTTTAATTAATTTTATTTTAACGCTTCAACAAGCCAGGAGGCCCAATAACAGAAGCGAAATACATCACAAATCACCCAGGCTTGAGTAAATCACACAGATTAAATTGTGACCTCACCGGGAATCGAACCCAGAACCCTCGGTGTGAGAAGCCAGTGTCATACCCACTGCGCTGTACGTTACTTATTTCAAACTCAGCCTGGGCGGCCTGCTCTAGCAATACGTAGGTAGGTATATATTTAATATAGCAATACTGGGCGATCACCTAGGAATAAGAAGATGTTGGTTAGAGGCATATTTGTTTCCTTCCATAAAGCAAAGCCGTTCATTAATATTCCACATAAGTACCTACTTATCTTTGGATGTAAAAAAAGTTTCAATTTTTTCCCAAATCATGCTCATATCGCCGGACATGAAATTGTCAAATTATTTGATTATCTTTCCACATACAAATACTTGATAAAAATTATTGGACAGTACACAAAATTATTAATATAACTTCAAAAACAATGTGAGTCATGCGACTATAAAATGTATTACATCCCACCAAACATAATAAAGGAAATCGAACGAAAAAATCATTGACCGTGCACACGAGAAGTAGGAACTTAATCAAATCGCCGGATCTCCTAGCCGAATAATTAACGCGTTCATTTGCCAAATCATGTTGCTACTGTTACAAGGCTGGTGATAATATTTCCCGCGTGCCGACAGCTGATAGCGAAGTCTCGCGGCGCGCCTGCGCGGTAGCCATGGTTACCGCTTGACGCGAACATGGCGGCCGTTTTCAGGGCGCGCGCCTTCGGGCAGTTTATTTTCGTGCGAGCCGATGGTCACCCGTGCGGACGAGCGAAATATTTCGACCGGTCTAAAAATATCGGCAAGTCGCCTTTTTACATCGCGGCGTGAAATCCACGCACGTTTTCGCATACCGCTGCGGTTTTCTCGCATTTTGAATATCATGCCGGCATTTTGACGCGCGAATGGGATCTGCACAAAGCGCGAGAAGCGTAAATATGAATCGCAGAGTTATGTCCGCGTCTAGGCTGCAAGCTCCCTGCGAAATATCGGCGAAAGCTCATTTAGAAATGCCTATACAGTGTTGTTGTTTTATCTGATGGGGCATTTTTTGAATCTACCGCGGGAATTTGACGCACCATCTGTTTTCGCGAGAGGAAACGTCAACTTTCTTTCGGGAAACTCGTAAAATTTTCCACTTTCGTTTGCGCAGAATCCTGACAGGTGCGGCCGAAAGCTTCGTCGGATTGATTCGGGTGAGTCCAAATTCTATTTTGCACAATAAATCCAGCTTGAATTCGAGTTTTATGTAGATTTTCATTTATATATTTTCAATTTTCTTTCATGTACGTAATAAATACGTCCGAGATGTATTTCTAAACGTCAAAACATGACATATGAATGTCGCTGTGCTAGCCATTTTTTTCAACCCCAATATTTACGTTTTCAAATAGATACGTCTTTCTTTATTCAAGCCCTCATTTAATCTATTTATTGAAAACAATACAATTTGAATTAAATGACTTGTAAAAAATACTTAATATTCCAATAGTTCTTCTCAATAATGTGTCGTAAATATATCATAATATTATTATTGTGGTAGGTACATGTGTTTACATACTTACTTGACCTATATAACAATGGTTACTCTTGTAAATTTAACTATTTTAAAAATATTAGCTGTCAAAAACTCAAGAATTTGTTATCCATTTAATTCTTGTCGTTACGAAATATTTCGATTCTTTGTGAATTTCTTGGAATACGTCGATTACCTAATCACGATCACATTTTTAAACAAATTGTTACATTTGATCAAATATTAAAAATGTCAATAAGTTATACATAATTGTCTTGTTAAAAAACTTTCGTAAATTTCGATGACGCATAAAACTGACATGATTTTTTAAAACATACTTTTTATACGTTACTAGCCGAGCCCGCGCGGCTTCGCACGCGTAGATTTTTAGTACACTGTTTGGATCGTCATAGAACTTTCGCGAACCTTCTAGAACATTCTCCTTCCAGAACTTTCAAGAAATTTATTGAATGTACAGGAACCTTCTAGACACACCGACATATTCAGCCACTCAGTTTAGAACCTTATAGAACTTTCGGGAATTTTCTAGAACCTTCTCCTTTCAGAACTTTCTAGAGAAAGTTTTTCCGGAACCTTCTAGACTCACCGACACAGTCGTCGCACCTATTTTTAAACAATCTGAAGCATTTGCGGCCTTCCCATAACAAAACAATGTGCTAGAAAGCACATTTTCGTCACCCACCCCCACCACACACGCATATTTTCGATGTGACACCAAGGGCTATCCACCACCATAACCACCGGTGGGTGGTTGTGGAGAAAACTCGGCGGGTAGGGACACAGGTTTCTTTTTATATATATATTTTTTTTTGTTTTTTTTTTATTATTAAAAAAATTATTTGGTAAATGTACAAACTTAAGAGTATTCAATATAATTTAATTAAAACACATTTATATTACACGCTTACCCACTTTTAAATGAGAATTTATTCTCGTGTTTAAAAGTGGGAGCATTGTCATACATGTATATATCTATTATTAATGAAATCGTTAGTGTAAGACATTAGATTAAATAAGTAAGAATTAGAAAAAGAAACATTAGATTAAGTTATAAAAATTAAGATATTAAATTAAATAAGTAAGATATAAACAATACAAGAATACAAAAATGTGAGACATTAGAATAAGTAGATAAGGTATACACAAGGATACATTAAATTAAGTTATAAAAATTAATAATTAAGAAGGTATTGTAATAACATTTAAAAGTATATATAGATTGTTTTTGATAAGATTTTTTCATTGCGTTATTGTGATGGTTTTTTGTACAAGATTTTTCAATTTAGTCTTGAATTTTCTATAATTTTTTCCGTCTTCATTTCATTGGGAAGAGCATTAAAGAATGAGACTCCTTGATAAGAGAAATGGTATTAGGCTGTCCTAGTATTACATTTAGGTATCAAAATATTTCCAGCTGATCTCGGTCTATTACTAAAACATCCAAATGTTCTATTATTGATATACATTTTGTGAATTTGAAGTATCGCAAATTTTTTATAGATTTGATTAATATTTGGGACGTTAAAAATGTTGATATATTGATATATTGATTTAGTGTTAAAATAATATATGAAATGTGACAATAAATAATTCCTCCGTGGAGCACAAATTATATATTGTATCCTTTCACACTTATATAAAACATATATTAATATCTTTATAAATACGACACATGTTTTATACAATATAAAAACAAATTATGTGCATATATACATTTATTTAATAGGTATATTGTCGGTCTCACCGTGCTCCACTCGCGCTGAAGCAAGTATTTTACACATTTGACGAATATAACAGGTTGATTTATTTTAATATGTAATAAATACAAACCAAGGTATTTTCTGAAAATCTTAAAAATAAATGAAATATTAAAAATGTATTTGGCGCTAATTTATGATGCAACGCAATTAAATTACTAAATGTATGTATTATTAATCAATTTGTATGTAAACTAGCTGTGCTCGCGCGGATTCGCACGTGTAGATTTTTAATAATTTTTAGTCATAATTAGTCTATTTGTGTATTCATCTTAACATATAGATATAATATGTCGTCCCTGAATTTTTATAGAACTTTTAGAGTTCTACAACTTCTCTATAGAAAGTGTTTAAATATCTCTTACCGTTAAGGCAGCGTTCGTAAAAAACGCATCGCTCGACCATTTTTTCGTCGACTTAAGTTGTAAAATAGGTCACCACGAAAAGCGCTTTTGATATTAACGGGATAATATACAGGTGTAACAGAGCTAGTCCTCAATACTTTACAGGTGGATTCCTGCCTTGATTATGAGTCGAAAATGTTCAAGCAACCATGACTTAATATCAATAGTTAAGGAGATAATATGCGACATCAAAGTTTGCATTTTTTTTCGATATTTATGACTTATTTTTTGCAAAACGTTGGACTATCGTTGCCGTAAATTATATCAATTGTACAAAAATCATTCCCTTTAATACAAGTCAAATAAAGTGATAAACACCTTCCAATTCCAATCCAAATTGCTATTATAGCAAAATTATTATTGTAGCAAATTACTATTATATACGTATTAAATCTCAGTGTTACAATATGTTCACAACAGTATAGAATTGTCCAAACTATAGCGAGAAAATTAAAAAAATAGTGTACCTAAAGCATTCACAACTAAAAAAAAGATTTTTTTTAGTTGTGAATGCTTAAACTTAACTTAAACTTAAACTGAAACTTAAACTTAAAAATGTAAAATGAATATCAACATATTTTACTAACGGCGTGTCTGGCCTGGAATTAAGATTTATTTATAATAAAAAATAATGTTTAAGGAATATGGGGTGTCTTTGTTTAACACAGGTTTCAAAGAGAAACATAAAATATTTGTTTCAGGAAGTGGAAATGAAATTATGTACGGGGAGTAAGAATCGGAATTAATAGTTCAGGGTGCTAGAATGCAACTGATCAAAATTTAGAACGGATTAAATGTTATATCGGGATAGGGGTTAGGCGGAATATATTTTCCGTAGCATTATTAAGAGGAACTGTACAAAATTTGGTTAAGGTCGGTCAAAGATTGTAACGTATTGTAGACAGGCAGATAACATTGAACGAAGTTCAGTCACTTGAGGCCCTTTCCCATTTTGCATTAGGGGCCTATTTTTGGACGCCACTGGTGTATGAGCTAATTTTTAAAGCCCGATGCAATTTAATATAATTTCTAATTTTTGAAAAACATGATAATTACCAAATTAATAAAATGTGTCATTGGAACGTCTTAAGGAAAAACATTTTTGATAATATATGTGAATAAATTAAGAATACTGCAAATCGTCGCTGCACATTTAAAACCTCCGATGTGATGAAAATCTATTTTTGGGTAAATCGATTAAAACAGTTTTATAAATATACGTGTAAATATTTTAATTATTCTATTATTGAAAATATAACGAATTTCGATCTATTATTGAAAACAATACAATTTTAATTAAATAGGTTATAGAAAAATACTTGATATTCCAATAGTTCTTCTCAATAATGTGTTGTAAATATCATAATATTAGGTCCTTACACATGAAATTGGCGTTTTGCCGTACTGGCAAATTTGATCTCAAATATCTTCTCTTTGGTTAGGAATTCCAAATCCAAATTTATACAGCTATTTACTCATGTATTTGTGTTTTGAAAATTATAATTCATTTGTTTTTTCCTCAATTGTTTTTTTCTTTGCGTCACTCAGTTTACAAAATGAAAAACTTGAAATATCGCG